>JARHVA010001233.1:2430000-2635000 GCA_037957365.1 Torreya grandis
CACAAGAGGAAATACACAGTGTAAATATTTTAAAAATTTGGGTTTGAAAACTTGTTGAAGAAACCAATATTAGGTTTTGAACATTATTTTATTAGAAATATCAAGTTTAAAGATGTTTTTGTGTTTAGGAAGTTATTAATTTTAAATAATTGTAGAAAAAAATTAGAGCATGAGATCATATTTTTTGATTACTTTTTAAAAATGTGGTGTTTTATAGTGTCATTTTTTTCAATCTTGAGTGCTCTATATATTTTAGTGGTGATGACCTTTCTTGGTAGAGGATTAGTGATCTGTAATATACATGAATATTTGTTATCAAGGGTCATCAACATGGATCCTTGACCCTTGTTATACATACATGATTATTTTTTACATTTATGTATTTGTTTGTTTATGAAGATGGAGATATATGCTGATTTAAATGAAATAGAGGGGAAATAACATGAAAGCATTAAAAAAAAAACATATGACACAATAGTTTATCCTAAATATTAAATAACATGATAAAACTAAAATAGAATGAGGTGCTTATTCCTCCTCATTCCAATACATAAGTATCAAGTATAGGTGTAATTCCATTAAATGGATATCCTAGAAAACACTATGATTTACAATTACCAAAACCCTACATAATGATTTATCTTATTACAACTATTATAAAATAATTACAATAACACTTAACAACTCACACCAGTTGAGATAAAAATGGAACACTGACTCATGGAATTGAGACTTGTAGCTGCACTACTAAACCCAACTTTTGTTCAATGCTTCTTATTCCAAGGGCTTGTATCTATATAAAAACTCAAAAATAGGAGGTACACAAAATGCCTTACAAAAAATTTGGATTAATAGAAATTCTAAAATCAATCCACATTTTTAACTATTACTTTTTGGAATTAGTGTGTGTAATACTTTGATGGCATGAGTTTATTTATAATATTTGTAGCAGCACTGTAGGTTTTTATTACAATCCATGATCTCATGTTTGTCTAAAAAAAGACTAATCCCAAAGTGTCATGATCACTCAAAGCCTTCCTCTAAATTTATAAGCTTATCATGTAATGTTTTAGTTGAGAAATCTACATGTATCATCTTCAAGAGGTGTTGTACAAGAATTTTTTACATAAATGAGAATAATAAAATTAGTTAATTGACATTACTAAGATACTAGATTTGAAATTTATATCATGCCTCCCCAATTAGAGGATTTTGGTCCTTAAAACTATTTAAGAACTATAAAAATGAGAAAATTTATTCCTCACTTCCTCTTTGGAATACCATTTACCCTATTTGGGTAGTTGATCTTTTAACACAACTTTCCACCTCTATTTCTATCCTTTTCTCATTATCCTCTATGTTTGTAGCACAATATCCTTATCCATTTGTAGTTAAATATAAAGAGAATGGTGTTCGATACAATGAAACTATAAATCCCAATATTCATTATCTAGCTTTGAAGACCTAAAGAGGCATAAGTTCTCAACATTAAAAATTGAATATATTTTCATAGAAATGAAGCAAATCTAATCTAAAAGCATTATTTCCCACTTGTTCCAAAAGGAAAAAATTGATCCTATCTATCATTCTTAAGCTTCTTAATTTTATCTTAGAGCCTTCATATACTCAATTGAAACCATACCTTATCTCTCATAAGGAAATTATGTTTAGTCATATGCTAATCATGTCTTTATTTGTACTTGCCATATTACTCCCCTAACATCTCTTGCACTTCAAGGTGAATTTTATAAATGTTCTTAATGAATCATTCATATATTTGGATATCAACATCCACTTTCCTAAATCTTTTGTATGGCTAGGATAACACAATTGATAATGCACAAGGAGGTATATAACAAAAATATCAAAAGGAAATTTATTAGTAAAGGAATGCAATGCCTTGTTATAAGAACATTAAATATACACTAATATTTCATCCCAAGTATTAGGATGATTCATATTTTACACTCTCAAGAGATGCACCAATTTTATATTCACCACCTATAAATTCCCATCAATTTATGGATGAAATAAAATCGATCACTTTAGTATAGGATTCATCTTCTCCCATAGTGTGGTCCAAAATTTAAAAACAAATATTAAATCCAGATTTGAAATGATAGAATAGGAAAACCAAAGTTAAAAAATACATCTTATTTTTTTATCAGCCCAAGTATAGACTTACTCTCTAATATAATGGAATTCAAAGGTGGAAGAAAAATCCTTGGTTAATTTTTTCAAATAATAAAATTCACTTACAAGGCTTTTTATTTCAATCACATTAGCAGGCTTAGGCTAATTCATGATGGATTCTACCTTTTTTGGATCAATTCTCAAATTTACATGTTCAACCATATACCCCAAATAGACAAATGTTTTTTGTGTAAATTCACATTTATTTTCATTCAACATAGACATATTCTCCTTTAAATTGATAAAAATAAATTTAAATTAATTTGATGTTCATCATAAGTTATGTTGAAAATAAGAATGTCATCCAAGTAAACAATAATAAAAGCATCTATAAATAACCTTAATAACTTATTTATAAATTACATGAATATATCTGGGACATTGAAAAAACCAAAAGGTAATACCAATCATTCTTATAACCCATTCCTTTCCTTGAATAATATTTTCCATATATTAGATTCTTAGTTAATCCTTACTTGGTGATACTTAGATTTTAAATCCAACTTAGTAAAGTATTTATCATGTTGGAGTTGATCTAAAAAATCATAAATAAATGGAAGAATGTGCTTATTCATGACAATTATTTTATTGAGTGATCTTAATCAATACACATTATGAACCATCATTCTTAGGTAATAAAAAAAATTGGAGAATTACATGGAAAATTATAGGAAATATTAAACCTTAACTAATCAAATACTCTAACTATTATTTTATTTAATCGGCATCCATCAAGGACTATTAGTAGAGACATATCTTTAGAAGAATAAAATATGGTAGCAACTATAGACATCTAATTCCTAATTCCATTTGTGTTGAAATTTTTAATCTTACTTGAATTGCACTTAAATGTACAATTTAGGCCAAAATCACTTAAACACGCTAAATGGTTTGAAATTGTTGTATACAAGTGCCGACAATGCATTTTATGTGATTCTTACTTTTCTCAAATCATTTCAAGTCAAAATGGCAATTTTGCATTTTGGTGCTCTAGATTCCTCTTTTTTTTTCTAATTCGTAAGCACACATCATGTGCCTATGTTAGTTTGTGTCAAAAAAATACTAAATGGGATCATGGTCTATATGAAACTAACATCACCTTCTAATTCCTCCTGAGTCAAAATATGACCCAATAAAATGACTTTTTAACCATTTTGATTAATTGTGTACCACTTTCCAAAGAATTTCACTAAAAATTATTAATCTTACTAAGGAAAATTAAACCAAATTATGATCTTAAGTAAGAATTACATGGAGGAAATTGAATTTTTCTTTATTGTAAATTTATTCCTAATATTTGCATCACCTAATGATATGATCAATGGGGTGGCATCCATAAGCCATAAATGCAAAAAAAATCAGGTTTATGGGCACCCATGCCTCATTAATGCATCTTCCTCCAAAATATTCATGAGGATATTTATATATTAATTATGTAATATTGGATTAATTCATGGACACACATATTAATCTTGATATGGATAGTCATGGTTGATCTTGATCAAATCTAAAATCTTATAAATAGGAGGGCCAAAACCACTTTCATTAAGCTAAATTTGTGTAAAATTATAATGCAAGATTCTCTCCATAAGTCATTTTTGTAGTTTGATAAATGATTTATTTGTAATGGGATAGCTTCATTGATAGGAATATTAGTGATTTCATATCATGAGACTATATTATGGATGTCGATCTTGAGATGATGGAGGAGTTTAGCATCCATTGTTGACAAAGACAAGAACAACAAATCAAGGGTAAATACACATTTGGAGACACTAATGGATGATGGGAAAATCGTGGGAAGGTAATTGGTATTTTATTTCTTTCATTTGATATCTATTGTCATTTACACAACCTGTTTGAATAGGTTGGCCTAGATTGTTAGTTCTTATTCATTTTTTTTGTGTTTTTCATGATTAATGATTAAACAAATCCTCTTTATAATTCATCTTTACATCTTGGCATGCATTAATGTAGAGATTAATTTGATCCATTACTCCTCTATAAATAATTCATTAATGTATATATGGATTACAAAGAGGATTAGTTCAAGCATTAGTCATGAAAAACATAAAATAATGCATACGAACTAAAAATTTATGCCATCCTATTCAAATGGGGTGTGTAAATAATAATAAAGATCAAATAAAAGAAATAAAATACCAATTACCTTACCATGATTTTCCCATCATACATAAGTGGATTCAAATGTGTTTTTCCCATTAATTTGGTGTTCTTATCTTTGTCAACAATGGATGCTAATCTCCTCCATCATCTCAAGATCACCATGTACAATCTAGGTTCATGATATGAAATCACTAATATGCCTATAAATGAAGTTATCCTATTATAAATAAATAATTTGTTAAACTACACAAATGACTTGTGGAGAGAATCTTGCATTATAGGATTACACAATTTAACCTTAATGAAAGTGGTATTGGCCCTCCTATTTATAGGATTTTGTATTTGATCAGGATCAACCATGATTGTCCATATCAAGATGAATACGTGTGTCCATGAATTAATCCATAAATATACTCATAAATATTTGGGATGAATATGCATTAATGAGGCCTGGGTACCCATAAAATTGATATATTATTACATTTATAGATTATGGATTCTACCCCATTGATCATGTCATTAGATGATACAGATATTAAAAATCTATTTCTAATTAAAAAATAAGTGTAATTTGACTTGAGAGGAATTATAAGGTGATGTTAGTTACATATATACTATGATACCATTTATGATGTTTCCAAAATAAAGTAACATAGGCACATGATGTGTGCTTATGAATTAGAAGAAAAGAGTGATCCAAAGCACCAAAATGCAAAATCATCATTTTAACTCGAAATGATTTGATAAAAGTTAAGAATAAAATAAAATTCAATCCCCCATTTAGGGATACATTAGAATAAATCATCATATTTATATGATAGATTAGAATCATTTAGCACGTTTAAGTGATTTTGGCCTAAATTGTACATTTGAGTGCAATTCAAGTAAGATTGACAATTTCAGCACAAATGGTGTTAGGAATTAGATGTATACATTTTTATCCTATTTGAAAAGGTGTAGAGAGACATTAAAGAAATTAACATATTTTAAACAAAAATAGTTGCCAAGAAGAAATGAGAAGTTACCCATGATGCCCCCTCAAGAGGACATACTAGAATGAAAGAGAAGGATGGACTCTCAAAAAGAGAGAGAAAGTTAGATGAACTTGTGGAATAGATTAAATCTAGATGAGATAGTGATTGCACACATTTATTCCATCAATGATAAAAATATAATTAGAGTTACAATGGGCCCTAAGGATAAGGGAAATGGGAAGGATACAATCCAAAAAAATAAGTGACACACTTTGAACACACCCAAAGCTAGGGTGAAAACCGCGTGCTTTGAAATTGATCAATATCAAGATAAGTTTCACACTAAAATATTTATATAATGAGGGAAAAATTCTATAGAGATTGGAATTAGAATAAAAGGAGAAACATTGTTTCCAAAGATAGAAGAAATAATAATGCGCTCAATAGAGCTAATATGATCATGTGATAAACAATTTTGCCCTAGTAGGGCTGATTTTGATCATTGATAAAGAATAATGTCTTAATATTTTAGGGTAGATTTAGATTTGTAAATTGGTTCATATGGTGTGCCCCAACATGGGAAAATTGGCAAGTAATATCTCAAGGATAAAATCTATGACGTAGATTAAAGATAAGTAGGTGTAAACATAGATGTGATGGTGTAATGACTTTTGAAAAAGCCAAAAAAATCAAGCATACAATAATGCATAAAGGGATGAAAGAGATTAAAAGAAAAGTGAAGATGGTTGAGATGACTTGAGATACGTCATGTATCTAAGTTTTGCCTAGATAGTCTAGATGGACCTCAAGCTAATGTAGTTTACCCAAAAGTGGGAAAGAATGGAATGAGGGATGAATAAAATGAACCAAAGTTTGATTAGAATCATGATATATGCCAAGATATGTACATCTAAGCATAAATTTAGTGTGTTAAATATATTGATCCTAGTTTATAAATGGTGATCTTAAGAGTTGTTCATCGGAGCTACATTGACATTCAGACTTGAATCCAAAGCACAAAGTGTTTGCTATAGAAAAATAAATTAGGCATCATAGGTATGAGTAACTTGTAATGACATTGAATTTTAATTACATGGGGCCAATTAAAATTTCAATACCTATAACTAAGTACAATGGTAAAAATGACCAAAAATAGAGTTACAATTATTTACATTTAAACAAAAAATAAGGATAAAGAAAAAGAAAAATATAAATGAACCCAACTCAAAATCAAGATATGAACAATCAAGACTTAAATAGGAGTATGAATGTTTAAAAATAATGTAATAACTTAATAACATGATATCAAGATATAAATAATCAAGATCCATGTGGACCATCAAAATGTACTTGGAAAAAAAAAATAACAAGACCAAAAAATACAACAAAAGCTTAGGAAGAAACAAGAAGAAATAACCAAAGGAAAGAATAAATAAATTAAGAGTGAAGAAAGCACCAAAAAACACCAATAAAACATAGATAAAAATCTAATAAATACACATAAACAAAAACCAAGTCAGTGTGGTTTAAAAACAATTGTTCATGCACATGTAATAAAGGTGTTACTTTATAGAACAATGTAACAAGAATAAGGACACAAGGCTTCACCCAAAAGATAGGGAAATAACACAAAATAAATGGGGGAAGAGAAGAAAAGAAATAGGGGGTGACTAAGCTGACTCCAAATGTACAAGATAAGTGGATGTTTCCTATATAGTTCCATGGATGCATGATCCAATATGAACTTCAAGACAAATATATTTCTCTTGGGAAGGAGGATAAAAGAAAGGTGGTGACAAGAACATGTGATTAATATTTTATAAGAAAGGGAAGATGGAAAAAATCAGAATGGTCTTGCAAAACAAAAATCTAGTGGGACAAGAATACTTATAAAATGGTAAGAGAGTGAGCCAAATACTTGAAAAATGGTAAGTTAGTGAGATTATTACTTGTAAAATGGCAAGATCCTAGGGACCAGAATGTAAAAAAGTGTAAGATAATGTTTTTTTTTCTTTTATGGATCTTTCTCTAATGTTTTTGGTATTTTTATGATAAAATATGTACAAGGGGAACCAACTAATTGAGGAAATGCTCATACAAGAGCATAAGTTCCAATAATAAGTAAGTCAATTGCAACAGCCCATGCGGATATAAACAATAGCTTAGGGAACTAATTGGGAGCTCCAATAAAATATAAATACAGATATAATGACACATGTTCAAAAATTTCCAAGAGCAAGGGTCTTGATAAGGAAAAAATACCTACCAAACATCAATAAAATAGAATAAATGTGCAACATGAAATAAAATCTAAATAACCAGGTAGTAGGAAAAAACTATATGTTATAGCATCCATGTTCACTCATTTATAGAAGAATTTACAAAATAATGATGATGCTTATTTGGTTTTTAGAACTAGCATCAAATGTGTTCATAATGCTTATGAGTCATAATTAGGATCATAATTGGTCAAGGGATAAAAGTATTTAAGTTACAACAACCCAAGACATAAAAAGAATGTGGTTCTAAAAGAGAATGGCCTATAATGAATGGGATCCATGAGAGGATGGTATAAAATGAATATGGTCCAAAAGAGGATGGTCCATGGTGGGATAAAATGTGTTCAAAGTTCCAATGGTCAAAAATCCTTCACTATCCAGAGTCATAAAGATAACATGGTTTTTGAAAGAATGGTCCATGATAGGTTAAGAGAATATGGTCCATGAGAGGATGGTCCAAGAAATAAAGGTAAGATAAAATACTTCATCACAAGTTTCACCCAAGTAATGGGTCTTTTAGATAATGGTTTGAAGTTGTCAATCATATAACATCTTAAGGTGCACAATGTTCATGGGCTCTATAAGTTCTTCACCATTTAGAGTAGCAAGTTGATATGCCCATGATCCATAGTTTGTTGTGATAACATATGGTCCCAACCAATTAGGTTAGAAATTACCTTTTTTATTGCATTCAACATTTATGTTCTTTTGGTTCTCCTTCAATAGAAAATCACCAATCTCAAACTCTCAAGGAAGAATGTGCTTATTGTATCTTCTCCACAATCTATTTGAATAGGCTTGCAAGTTTTCTATGGTAGCCAAATGCTTACCATTAGGAAGCTATAATTGTTAAAAACCTTGAGACTCTATATTCTTCATCATCTTCAATATTCTCTAAAGAAACTCACAATGAAGGTAAATTGATCTCAATTAGCATAATAGCTTATATGCTATAAATAAGGGAGTATGGCATGGATCTTATAGATGTTCAATGACTGATTCTATAATCCCAAAGGATAGGAAAGATTTTCAAGTGCTAATTATGGCCAACATCATTGATAATATTTTTAAAAATGGATACAATTGTCTTGTTTGACACCTTAGCTTGTCTATTGCCTTGCAGGTTATATGGTATTTTACATCTTTATTTACAAAGGACCCACCATTATCATATATATTACACATTGGAATGCCCTATCAATAGATGATATGGTAATGAATGGATTTGGCTATCTGCTTCTTGGCAACATAAGTGAGAGGAATAGCCTCAATCCACTTAGTAAATTACTCAATAGTAGTTAAAATGTGATTATGGTCATCTGAAGAGGTTGGGTTTATTTTCCAAATGAGATTTAGGCCCCAACTAGATTATGGCCATGGTGTGGAAATTTGTTGTAGCAGTAAGGAAGGTGTGTGTATCAAATTTCCATGTTGATAACAAGGAACATATTTCTTCACATAATTAAAAGCATCTATCTCTATTTTTGGCCAATAATAGCCTATTCCGAGGAGCTTTTTAGCTAATACTACACCATTGGTGTGGGCCCCACACATTCCTTCATGAACCTCCTTTAGCGCTAGCTTGGATTTTCCTAAAGATAAATAATGAAGTAGCATTCCATCATATCCTTTATGATAAAACATGTTTCCCATTAGGGTATAATAGGATAGATGATGGATTAGTTTCTGTTGGTTATTGGATAAGTCAGGTGGAAAAACATGATCATGGAAGTAATTATAATAGTCTTGATACCAAGCTAGCTTAGGTGGGGGATTAAGACCAAAAATGACACATACCCTTTCTGAATCTGGAATAATATGTGTAGGTTGTAGAATATTCTCAATAAAAAATTGATACTCTTTAGCACTACCATGAATCTATATCATTAACCCAATTGTTACCATTACATCAATAGATCTATTGTTATCCCTTAATATTTGATCAAGCTATAGATATTTAAAATGAGCCTTTAAATTATCAATAATTTATTTGAAAAGAACAAGCTTGTCATCTATAGTTTAATTTTGATCAGTGGTTTGATTGATGATCAATGGGAATCAACATATACCATTAAATTTTGAATATCCCACTATATGACAAGACACAGTCCTGTAATCAATGTCTCATACTTAGCCATATTATTAGTATAATGAAAGTTAATGTGAAAGACTTTAGGAATCAAATCCCCTTGTGGTGTAATCAACTTTATACCAGATTTAGATCCATGAGAAGTGAAGGAAACATTAAAATATATTTTCCACTATTTAGTTTCATGCTGCACTTTTTCCATTGTCATGATTGAATTATCTATAAATTCAAATTTGAGTGCTTGAGTATCTATAATAGGGGCCTATGCAAGTTGATTAGAAATAATGTACCCCTTGATAGTTTTTTGATTTTGATACTTCATATTAAATTCACTAAGGAGCATCACCCATTTGGCCACATGTCCTATGAGAGCTTCTTTGGATAATAAAAACTTGAGGGGATCCACCTTAGTGATGACAATTATTTTATTTTTCAGCATATAATGTCTCAAGTTTTGGGAATCAAACACCATAGCTAAAATGACTTCTCAATAAGCATATAATTATGTTCATAAGCCACTAGTTTTTGACTTAAATAATAGATTGTATGCTCTTTACCTTGATCATCATGTTAGGACAATAGTACCCCCATTGCATCTTCAGTCACTAATATATAAAGAAGTAGTGGTTGTACAGGTGTTGGTGGTCTCAAAACTGGTAGGTTGGCCAAATATGTCTTGAGCTTAACAAATGTTAATTGATAGTATTTATCCCATTGAAATGTGATACCTTTATTTAAGACATGGGTAAATGGGTGGCACTTATTTACCAATTAAGAAATGAACTTGTGGATTGATTAGATCTTTCCTTACAGGATTTGAACTTTTTTAAGATTTGAAGGTGTAGGCATTTTAACAATGGCCTTAACCTTAGCAGGGTTGACTTTGATCCTTATTTTTGATAAAATGAAACCTAGAAATTTCCCTAAAGTGACTCCAAAAACACAGTTATTAGGATTCAGGGAGACTTTATATTCATGAATCCTCTCAAAGATTTTTCATAGAATGTCAGGATGTCCATCACATGTTCTTGATTTTGCTAGTATGTCATTATCATAGTCCTTAATAATATCATGCATCATGTCATGGAAGATGATATTCATGACACACTGATATGTGGATATATCATTATTCAATCCAAATGGCATGACTTGGTAACATAATGTTCCCTATGGAATGGTAAACACATTCTTGTGTTGATCTTATTGGGTTATCTTGATCTGATCATATCCAAAAAATCCATCCATGAGGGATAACATCTCATACCCAACATTAGAATCGATGATCATGTCAATGTTAGGTAGAGGAAAATCATCTGTAGGGCATGCTTTATTGATGTCTATGAAATCTATATAAAGACATGTGCCCTGTGGATTCTTACTAATTGGAACAATGTTAGATATCTATTCAAAATAGTCTAGTGGTCTGATGAATCCTACTCCTAATAACTTCTCCAATTTGGTTTTTATGAAGAGGGCTATTTGTGGATCCATCTTTCTCAATTTTTATATAACTAGTTTGGCATCTAGATGAATAACAAGGATATGCACTACCAAGTGTGGGTATAAGACAAGAATGTTTGAATATGCCCATATAAAAATGTTAGTTAAATCCATCAAAATGGTTATAATGTTCTCACCTTCTGCTTCAATAAGGTAAGTTCCAAGATAAACAAGTTTCAGATCATCATATGTTCCTAGGTTCACTTCAACTATGTTTTTTATAAGAAGTGTGGATCCATCTTCAATAATAATAGGTAAGGTATGATCATGATCATCTTATTTTGATACCATTTCTTTTTGTTCCTCTCAAAGCTCTAGATAATGTGATGAATCTAAATTTACCATCTCAGGCAATGGCCAAGTAGCAAAAACTTTTGGAAACTTAAGAGTAAGACACTCAAACATTTGTTGTTATTATAAAGAGATGCTTGTACTAGATATAAATTTAGGACTTGATGGACCTTCTACATCCTAAGGGGATGAACAAACTTTCTCTCTTGAGATCACCTAAAATAGGTTTTTACTCAAGGGCTTGTATTTATCTTTAATTTTTCCCTGATCAACAAACACCTCAAATATGTTTTCACCCAAAGATATTAATGTTTTATCTTTATTATTACCAATAAAGTTTTCCTTCTCTCCAAAGTAGGCAAAATGATCTAATGAAAAATCAAAACCTTATTTGTGATCTCCAATGGGAAATCCATCTCTTAGGCCCATGAATTCTATAATTGATTATTCATTATAAAACTCATCAATAAAAATGAATGAATTTTGATGGTCCTAGTCAATGAGTTTGGGATGGAAAAGGCATACAAAACAATGAGGTTCTACTTCAATGAGGGAAACTCCAATAGTGAAATGGGTTATTTCTTTAGTAAGGGAAGCTCCAATGGGATAATGGCATGTTATGGTCATAATGAAATTTTGATAAAATAGATTTGAGTTGACAGGCTCATCAAAAAGGTTATAATGGGATGTTATGTCACTACTAGGAGTCTCATCTCTAGTCAATTTAGAACATTCACTATCTAAAGTCATGAGGTCACCATGATTTAAATTGGGTACACCAGCTGATAAAGGTTCTAGGATTCCTTGTGCTCATGGGCCAAGTTCAATTTTTGTATAGTCAAGATGATCCATGATCCAATTAGGGATATGATATTTTAGATTCTAAAATCAACTAGTAATGTTTTTATAATATAAACAATCTTATTATATGAAATCCTTGTGATTCTATTTTGGTGAAGTAGCAGGTACAAATACCATAAGTGGTTTTCATTGATGTTTCTTCTATTACTAGATCTAGTTGGGTTTATTTGGATTCTTACAAGGTTTGGGATTACCAAAGGTTTTAGGAGACTTAGGCAACTTTTCAACATGGAAGGCATCCTTAATATGGTACATATAAATTCCTATGTCTTCTATCACAACCTATTTTGCAAGAGTTGCGAGAGATGGATCAAACAAAGTGGAAGTAAGGTTACTAGGGTTGATATAATTGGATAGAGGTGGATACAAAACTATTGTTTGTTCTTCTTTTCAATGAATTTAGAAACTAGACAATAGTTATAATTGTGTAACTTAGACTCTAAATGTTTATAATACTAATAAGGCTATTAATCGATGGGAATAGTGACCTTAATCCCATCATGGGGAAACTTAAGGAACTAATGTAAGGTGGATAGAATGACCTATACTTTATATATCCAAGGATTACTAATAATTATGCTTTAAGGAATCTTAATATCCATAATATGAAGTAATGTGTGGTAGGAAATAAACCCAATAATGATTGAAAACTGAATGGTACCAGAAGATTCCCTCTCAACGTTATTGTAAGACTTTATGGTGATTATCTATGGATAGATGTCCTTCACAGTGCCACCCAATATTTACACCACTTTGAGGGATATTATGTCTATCCCTAGACCATTATCTATAATAATCCACTTGATCTTATGATTTTCAATTATTACCTTAATATATAGTGGGTTATTATGATTTGGACCTAGGGTGGACATGTCTTTTTGATCAAACTTAAGCTAATAAAATTAGGATAAGTGTCCAAATAGTCTTTATAAATATTCAAGGTTTATATCTTTGGAAATAATTTATTATTGTAAAATGCTATTAAAAATAGTTTTATGGAATTAAAATGTATGTAATAGATCCAAAATGGAAATCTACATAAGGGTTTTGCTTAATTGGTCCAATAGACTATAAGGTTTCTCCACATTAGGATGAGTCATATTGGATTTGGATGGAATAGTATTAGGATTCAAATTTGAAGGCACAATATTCACATTGGGTTTTATGTAATAATAGGGCAAAGAGCCCTAGAGAATAAATCTTGAGTGTCTAGTTGTGACTACATAACCTAGAGGTGGTAAAGAGCTATTATAATCAAAAGATGAAGACAAAGGGCCTTAGAGGGTGACTCATGAGAGTCTAGTTGTGTTGGAGAAATTTCAAGTTGATGAGGAGACATTGTAATTATAGGAAGGGTGTTGTCTATAAATAGTAACTCATGCAAATGGAGTCACAATAGAATTACATGAACTTGACATGGCATTATTAGAGGGAGAGGCTATTGACCCTATAATAATGGGTCCTATAATATGAGGAGTATAAGATGGTTCATGGGATTTAATAATAATATTGGTAATGTGGGTTACATAAATTCATCCCATTATATTATTATAGTCATGAGGCATGTTTTTGTAACCTAAGTTGTTGGTATGGGTAATATGATCCTGATTACATTCATGTTGATTATGATTTTGACCCTCATTCTAGTTATGATTCTACTACTGATTCTATCCTTATTTATGTTGATTGTTCCTTGGTGGTTTTCAATTATGTTGAGGAAATAGATCTTAGTAGATTCCCATATATTGATTATTACCTTATAGGGCCAATTTGATCTCAACTTCACCACTCTTAATTAAATCTTAAATAAGGTGCCGTAATTGAATGCAATGACATGCACCATGACCAATAACATGATGAAAATTATAGCATTCATTCTCTTTATACTGGTCTAATTTTGGTTGATCTTGAGGAAATGGCCTTGATACCATCCATAAAATTAGGCTAGATACTATGAGATTTTGAAATACTATCTCAACAAGTTCTCCTAATTTGCTAAAGACTCTGAATTGATTGTGAAATATCCTTTGCTGAGGTTATCTTTGCAAATTATGTGGTGGATTAGGCGGAACTAATTGTACATTTAGGGCTGATGGGAGATACACTACTTGTATTTGTCTTCTTTAAGTTATACCATTTCTTATCATGTTTTTTTTCTTGTTAAAACCCTTAGGCTTTTATTTTTTAACCATTTGAATTGGTGATCGGGTTTGATTTGATGTTTTATCTTGCACAAAAATCTTGATAAGGCCCTTGGCAATACAAGCCTTCTCAATATGAACCCATTTATCAATAATTTCTTTAAATGAGTTAGCACAAGTAATTTTTAGATTGTGCATGACTTTAGGATGTAAGTTATGTGAAAAATGTTTGCCAATTATTTGTTTAGAAAATTATGTTGAAAGTGACCCACTAATTCTCTCCATCTCTATAAATATGTGGTGAATCTTTTTCCATCACACTATTTAGATTTTCAAAAGTCAACAATGGTCAATTCATGTTTAATGTTATATAAGAAATGGTTGACAAAATTTTTAGATAAGGAACTCCAATCAACAGTTGATCCTTTGGGTAACTTAAGTAGCCCATCTAGAGCTTGTCCCGCTAAACTTCATAGAAATAAATAAAGCAAATAAATGCTAACCTCTTGGCATAGTATAAAAATTGTCTAAATGTGTTCACATGGGTCACACTTTCCTTTGTATTTTTCAAAATTAGGTGCCTTAAAATGAGATGGAAAGGGGACCTGGGGAATAGATAAATTAAATAGATATGGACATATCTCATTAAACTTATACTTCTTGATTCTATTTCTAGTCTCTAATTGTGACATGATATATTTCATGGAGTTCCACTCCTATATGTTTGGTTCATTTATGGGTGAAATATAATTATGTTGGGGTGGAATGTGCCCCTACTACTATTTTTAGGGTGGTGTGTGCCCTTGTTGTTGTTTTTATGGTGGTATGTACCCCTATTGTTGCATGGATTTTTTAGGGATATACACCTTATGATCTATGACTTTGTTTTGATTTTCTCCTTGAGTCGAGTAGGTAAGAATTTGATTCTTCAGAATCCACTACCTTGCATTATACATGTTTTATTTATTTTGGGGAGTTCTTGGCCTATTCGCCATAGTATGTGTTAGTTGAGACAAACTAGACAAATTCTTTTGTATCATTTCTTCAATGCATACTAAATGTTTGGGTCTTTGGTTTTGTAAAGGAACAAGAGGTTATTGATGATTTAAAAATGTGTGCTCTATGTCTAGCGAAGCATGTTATGGAACCTCTTAGGATTTGGGTTTCTCATTTGAGACATCTTTATCTATCATAGTTATTTTGTTAACAAGATTTTGCATTGGTTCAACCACATTTCCCTATTCTTTGGAAGCATCATTATAGATTGGCATATCAACTAATGATTCTACCAAGTCTATGATAAGTTGGTTTGCATATCATTGACTTATTTTCTTAATATTTTTAACAAGGTCTTGATTAGTTGGTTTTAATTCTACAAGTATTTCATTACCCTTTTTAGAGGAAGGTATGTTTGTTTATGTTATGTTTGCAAAGGTTTTTTCTAATTATTGTTGTCCTTATCTAACCAAAGTATGTGACTATTTCATAGGAAAGTGTGAGGGTATTATAACACATAATTTTATCAACCTTAGAATGGATTCATCTTTGTCATCTTGGGGTTGATATTATAAAAATTCTTCCTCAGACCATATAGTTGTGGGAATGTCTTCAAATACCACAAAATTTTATTGACCATCATAATAATGCTCTTTCTCATAGTTAGGGGGATAAGGGACCCCACTATGAGTTTAACTTTGATTCATTTCTAAAAAATATTATTCTCTATGTTTGAAAAGATTTTGAAAATGTTTTGCAAATGTTTAAATAAGGTATGTGCTTTGATCTTTTCTAAATAAATGACAAGGTTCCATAGAGACTATAATAAAAATGAGGATGGCATAGTATCACACACAATTAGAATAACGTGATCATGAAATTACTCAACCTTGGGTGGGGTTGAAATCATATGAATTATAAGATGGTATGATAACCCAAAAACCTAGAGTGTAACTAGTACACTAAAACATAGATTTTTGAGATACATTAATATCATGTAAAATAGTTCAACTTTGATGAGTTGCTACTAGGAAACTAGAATTAATCCCCTTAGATTAGGAAGGAGACAATGTGAACAAAGAAACTCAAGATGTGGAAACATGCAAGAATTCCTTAGTATAAAAATAAAACAAAATGGGTAGCACAATACCACCACATGGTAACAAGAAGGTAGTATAAAATGAGTTTTTAAACTTAGAGTGTGAGTGATACACTTGATGACCTAAGCTTATAATGATTGAATGATATTGAGTCTATAAACAACCTTTAATACAAATGGGAAATTAAACTAAAGCTACTAAATTCAAGTGAAAATGGGAAATTAAACCCAATTAACATGTTAACCTAGTAACTTAGAAAGGTACAATTCTAAATTTGAACTATAAATAAAGGACTTAAAGATATTTGGAAAGTGGTTTAGACCCAAATGGGTAGCATAATTGTACTACTTAGATAATAAAAATGCAAAGCTTAAGATGACAAATTTGAACAAGGAAAAGATGATTTAGATTTGACCAGCATAATGCCTCCTTATTCAATAAAATGGTAGACAATGTGTTTACTTATGACATTTGTTAATAATCAAGTTTTGACTCAAATCAAGACCAAGTAAGCTAAGACCAAAAGACATATGACTAAGTAATCATCCTAAGCCTTAAACTGACAAGGTTTGCTTTGTATTATTGAAATCCATACACTTGGGATGAAATTAAGTGTTCATACAAAATAAAAGCACATTAATTGGTAGGTTATTTTACACCCCCATTTCCCAATAGATAGTACGCTGACATGGACCTTCAGGTGCACCCTACATAAACAATACTCTATGGTAAGTGGGGTTGTCTAAAACTTAGAATTTATGACTATCTAGATGGTCCCAAGTGTAATTAACATAAGCTATGAAACATACCAATTGAGTTCATACCAATCAACTTACTATGCAAAGGTTTATTCCTTTGCATAGAGATTCAATCTATGGAATTCTTAGAGGAATACCCTGGTTGACCAGATCTAACTCAGGATTTCATTATGAAAGGATAGGTTAGCCACTCAAACCCATAGCTCTCATAGTATGTGGACCCTAATTTATATGCTCTACCATGGAACATGGTTAAAATAATGCCGAAAGATGAATCCCCAAGTCAAAGCTTCCATAAAGAACTCATGAAGAGGTAATGACCTTCCCTCCACATGCAAAATTACATGAAATAAAATCTAAATAAAAAACTTTAGGGTTTATTTTAGATCACCCAAACCATATGGGTTTTGGGGAGAGCCTAGACAACTTCCTTTTTACACCTTGGAAAAAGGCACAATTACATTGAAAAGGCACTTTTAGTCACCTTAATTTCGTATAAGGGATGGGGAAGAGCATACATGCATAATTCTTTAGGCTCAAATAATCTAAAAATTAAGTGATAGATAATTTACATAAAACAACTTTAAAAAAAAATTAAATTTTAAGTGAAATTTGAGTTTTATAACACCAAATTGAAATGTTAAGTGAAGTTTTTGGCACCTTGGCCTTAGTTTGAAAAGACTTTGAAAAAAATTCACAAAAACCTTTAATCAAACCATCTAGTTACTTTTAAACACCAAAGGGAAGGTTATTAATTCATTTTAAACATCAAAGGAAATGTAAAAAGACTTAGTTATGCTTAAAATAACCACTTTTCCCCATGGGTCCTACAAGAAAAATTAGAGAGTCTCATTTAGCTTTGAAGCACAATATGAAATGAAATAAGCAAATTTGGATTTGTTGCTCTTGGGTTATTTATTTTTACACATAGAGACCAATATCAGTCACTATTAACTGATGTTGGTTGCTATAAGATTAATTTTGGTTAGAAAACCAACCATTACTAGTCAAAATTGATTGATAATGGTCACCTTTGAACCCTTATGCATGAAAAGATTTGGACAAAAAAATTGTTATCACAATGTTGGGATAAAATATCCAAAATAAAAACTTCTATATTAGGATAAATGTTTATACCAAAGGCTTATAAATTCAATTTTACCATTACAAACCTGAATAAAGCTCAAAAATGTAAATTTTTAGACGTATTTTTCCCTACAACCTAACCGATGCTAGTTAGCCTGATTGAGTCACCCAGGACTAATGTCAGTCACTATGTAATCTGTGTATACATAAAAAAACATTAGAAACAAGATAAAAACAAGCTAAAACTAATGTTAAAGGACATTTTAATGACTTTAATGGAAATCTATGATTGCCAAAATGTCTTTCTTGCTGGAGAGGGATGCATGATCCCACTGAATGTGCCAAGATGTAGAGACGGATTACAAAGAGGATTAGTTCAATCATTAGTCATGAAAAACATAAAAGAATGAATAAGAACTAACAATCTAGGCCAAACTATTCAAACAAGGTGTGAAAATGACAATAAAAATCAAATGAACGAAATTAAATACCAATTATCTTCCCATGAGTTTCCCATCATCCATAAGCATCTCCAAACGTGTTTTTCCCCTTTATTTGGTGTTCTTATCTTTCTCAAAAATGGATTCTAAGCTCCTCCATCATCTCAAGATCACCATGCATAATCTAGTATCATGATATGAGATCACTAATATGCCTATCAATGAATCTATCCTATTACAAATAAAGAATTTATCGAACTACACAAATGACTTATGGAGAGAATCCTATATTATAAGTTTAAAAAATTTAAGTTTAATGAAAGTGGTCTTAGCCCTCCTATTTATAGGATTTTGGATTTGATCAGGATCAACCATTACCATCCATCTCAAAATGAATATGTGTAATCCAATATTTCATAATTAATCCTTTAATATGCTCATAAATATTTGGGAGGAAGAGGCATTAATGAGGCATGGGTGCCCATAAACCTAATATTTTATTTCATTTATGGCTTATGGATGCCACCCCATTGATCATGTCATTAGATGATGCAGATATTAGGAATTAATTTCCAATTAAAAAATATTCAATTTGCTCCATGAAATTCTTACTTAAGTTAAAAATTTGGTTTAATTTGCCTAATTAAGATTAATCAAATTTAGTACAATTATTTGGAAATTGGTGCATAATTAATCAAAATGGTTAAAAATTCATATTACTAGGTCGTAATTTGACTTGAGAGTAATTAAAAGGAAATGTTAGTTGCATATAGACTGTGATCCCATTTAGGATGTTGTCAACACAAAATAACATAGACACGTGATGTGTGCTTACAAATTAGAAGAACAGAGTGATCTATAGCACCAAAATACAAAATAATCATTTTGACTTGAACTGATTTGAGAAAAGTTAGGAATCACATAAAATGCATTGCCCCATTTAGAAATACATTAGCCTAAATCGGTAAATGTATATGACAAGTTTGAACATTTTAGCACTTTTAAGTTATTTTGGCCTAAATTGTACATTTGAGTACAATTCAAGTAAGATTGACAATTTCAACACAAATGGTTTTAGTAATTGGTTATGTACATCAACTAAATCTCATTCTCAATAGGCCTTGTAAGTGGAAAATCAGTGGTATCTTCAAAAAATTCCCTAAAATATAGCAACAAATTTCCCATTTACTTCTCATATTTATTAGAAAACATGTGAGAAGATGTTTTATGTGTAACCACTTATTTATGTTTTATATCTCTTAAAGAAAGTAAGTCAAACATCCCACTAGAATCAATAATCCTGTTGAATTGAGAGACACTTAACAAGGATATCTTACACTTGAATTCATATGGTTTAACGATGTATATTTTTACATCTTTCATCTAGAAATATTGATTGGATCTTTGCATGAATATGGCATCCCAAATATACAAGTAAAGGCTACCCAACATAGATCAATATGGCATCCATTATGAATTATTCAATTAAATATTCATTAATAAAAAACTTGAGCTTCTATTGTTTTATCAAATTTAACTTTATTCCTTGATTTACCTAATCCAAATAATATGGGCTAGGATTATTTTAAGTTTATAACCCTAACTTGTCCACTAACTCCTTGATTATCGAATTTATTCAAAATAAGAATAAAAAAAGAGACTCAAATTTTATCTTAGTAAATTTAATATGGAAATGCTTTTTAAGTTCATATTCACATTTATCTTGAACACCATTTATATATAATCACACCTATTTGTAAATAGAGGTATAACATAATGTCTCATCCACATTAGAGTTGGACCAAAATCCCCCAACACACCCCCCCACCCACCCCCACCCCTGCCCTCCCTTGGAATGAAGTGAAAGCCTTATTTTTATTATTCCCTTTGTATGGATGTAATTATAGATGTAAATTCCAAAAAGTATCCTATAAATTAATTTCAACATCTTAATGCCCTTAATTCCATTTAGTATCACTTAAAAAGCATTATAGTAGCATTATGTTTATCTTTGTTATTTTGATTAAAACCAACTTTCTATTTTAGCATGATTATAGAGGTAGATGGACCCTTATTTTTGTCCATATCTAAGTAGTGTGCTTGATAAAAAAAATTCATATACATCCTAGGGATTAGATAAGTATATATGTTTTCTAAAATGTATATGTATTCCACTCACATCATCAAGATGTGTTGTTCTACTATATCCTTTCCCATTTGGATGGCTTACTTTCAAAACTTACCTATATACTAATAAAAATATGTATGAAGTGTATCATGACATATTAAAAAATTTATTAGACAATTAAAATGACACCTAAAAACCAACACCAATAAAGAGAATAAAGGAACATTAACTCATCAACTCAAGACTTACAACTACATGTCTAAACCCAACTGTCATTGAATGACTCTACATATACTAGAAACTTATATTTATTTAAAACCTCAACAACATTAGTAACATGAAACACCCATGATATTAATTGGAATTAATCTACTTAGATATTTCACAATAATATAATAATATATCAAAAAATTAAGATAAAAATAATTAGATCCATAACAATAATTAATCAAAAAGTTGAATACTTGATAATTACGACTGAGTTGTTTCAAGGGGAAACTTACAACACAATGAAATCAAATTATAATTTTCAATATGATGATAAAACACTTATAAATACCTCTTATATATAATTTACTTATCCATGTTTATTCCATATCCTATCCATACTAAGAACATAGAGAAATGTAATAAGATAATATGAAAGGTATGTAAGACACACATATCTCTAGATGCACTGTAAGTTAAGGGTATAACATCCACATATACTTCAAAACAAAATTTACTTCAATGTTAAATCAAATTTGGATATTATTTTAGGAAATCCTCATCCTCTCATGTTACATGTTCATAATTCAAACTCTTATTTGTAGCCTTTTTGTGCATGTGCAGGATCTCCTCAAGATCCTAAAAGAATCTGCCTTCTTCATCTAGTTTGGGTAATTCAGTTTGGGTATATAATATTAGTTCAATGACCTTATTTAGGTAATATGCATGAAATATAAGATGTATGTGAGTGGATTGGGGTGGTTCTATCTTGTATTCCACATTGACAATTTTATTCAAGATCTAATAAGGGCCAAAATAATTAGGATAAAGTTTATTATGTTTTTTCTATTTATTCAAAGACATATACTTATATGTTTACAAGTGAAAAAAGACCCAATCAAATTTACCAAAATTTACCTAACTTTGGCATTGATCAACTTGTTGATTCATTTTATTTTGTGTCATTACTAAATTCTCCATCAAACTATCTACTACCTCTTGTTGATGTTGAATGTGTTCCTCAACAAATTGAACCTTGGATTGCAACTTTAATGATGAATTAATGTATGGGTTATGATAGCCATAAAGTTACACAAAGGTAAAATTTTTATAAGAGGTACGGAATGAAGTGTTGTACCACTATTCTACTAGTGGCAACTAATGGACCCAACATTCCTATTTATCTAATACAAAACAATGGAGATACACTTCTAGGAATTTGTTGAATTTTTTTTTTCTCCCATTATATTGTGGATTATATTATGAGATATGATCTAAACATTAAGATAAAATGATACAAAATTTATTGGTGAATATCAAATCATGATCACTTATAATGATTTTAGATTACCATGGAATAACTATTGTACTGGCTATAAATGGATGTGATAAGGGAAAAAATGAGCATATTTTGTGATCTTATCCACAAATACCATGATTAAATTTTTACCTTTATAACTTGAAAACCATGTAATTAAATTCATGGAAACCTCCTCCCACCATTAGTTAGGAATGGATAAAGGATGTAAAAGACCTAGTGTCTTAATTGTTTCTCCTTTGTTTTGTTGACAAACTAGTCATTCTAATACAAATGTATATATATCCCATTTGAGTCCTTACCAAAATAAATATTTATTGATTAGATGATATGTCTTCAAAAAAACCTAAATGCCTCTATATTGGATATGCATGGATCTCCTTAATGATTTTGTGTTTGAGGAAAAATTCCTTACATAGGTAATATAATATATATTTATACCATAATGTGTTACCTTTCCACTCAATTTTTTTAGAAACATGTAAATCATGCTTTATATTTTGAATCAAGACTTGTGTATCCCTATCATTCTCCCATTTAGATCTTGATTCTTCTAGCCAATCTACTTAACAAATGGTCATTGCACATAGCAATGCCTCAATTGATTCATCCCTCTTAGAAAGTGAACCTGCTACCATATTATCTTTTCCTTTCTTATAAATTATTTCAAAGTCATATCTCAAAAAAAAATTCACCAATTTTTATTATTATTTTGATAAAAATCATTTTTCCTAAAATTATTTTAGACTATCAAGATCAATCTTTATTTGAAAGTGTCTACCCATTAGATAAGGTCTCCATTACTTGATTACATGAAGAATACACATAATATCTTTCTCAAATATTGGCTTGAGTTTGTTTTTACCTTTAGTTTAAGAATCTTGAATGGAATGGGTCTTCCTTCTTGCATCAATACTTTCCTCGTGCCATATCCTGATGCATCATATTTAACAACAAATGTTTTTAAAAAATCTAGGGTTGCCAAAACTAGAGTGGTACATATAGCCTCTTTCAGATTCTCAAATGCCTTAGTAGTTATTTTAATCCAATGGAAGGAATATTTATTCAACAACACTATGAGTGGAGTTATTGTGCTACCATGAATTTAAATAAATATGTGATACTAACCTATTAGCCCAATTATCCATGAAGGTTTTTAAGAGTATGTTTCAATTTCCAATCAATCATAGATTTGATCTTATTAGGGTAAAATTTGAATCCTTCATGTGGAAGAATATGACTTAAGTACTCCACGTCATGGACTCAAAAATCACATTTGGAAGGTTTGTCATAAATAAGATGTTCTAGAATTAACAATATTTTTTTCACATTATTCAAATGTTCTTTCAATGTTTTTTGTAAATTAGGATGCCCTAAAAAACACCAACAAAAAATTCCTTATAATGGAAAAAAATTGTATTCATCAAAGTCTGAAATGTATATGGTGCATTTGTGAGACCCAAAATTTATTATCATAAACTCATAATGATCTTCATGAGTTCTAAAAGTTATTTTATGGGTATCCTCATATTTTATCTAAATTTGATGATACCCATAATGAAGATCTAGTTTGGTAAAATAAACAAAACCATGTAATTCATCTAACGAATCATAAATTAATGGAACATGGAAATTATCTTTAATGGTGTGCTTGTTGAGTTCTCTATAGTTAGGGAACATCATCTAAGCTTCATCCTTCTTCTGCATCATGACCATTAGGGAGGAATATTCACTTTTGATATGTTGGATAATACCTGCATCTAGAATCTCCTATACCATATTTTCAATTCACTTTCATGGACATATTGATACCTACATGGTTTTATGTTCGGTGGTGTACTTCCTGGAGTTATTATTATGAAATGATCATGTTCTCTATTTGGTGGTAGTTCTTTTGGAATTGGACTTAAAACTATTGGGTGGTCATCAAGAATCATTTATAAATTAGGATATGTAGACACATGTTTTAACTAAAATTATATGGGAAAATATCATGATAAAAATCATGTAGTCCTTTTTGATAAAGTTCATCATCTAATGGGAACTAACCAATTGAGAATAACTTTCCTATAATCCCTATAGTTCAAACTTCCTACCTTCATAATGAAAGTGCATGAAAAATTCCTAGAAAATCATGTCTATTATGCCCAAATTTGTGAGCCATTTTACTCCCAAAAAAGTGATATCCCCACACATGGGAATATAAAATAGAAGACAATTTAAAAATTAGTCCCCCATGGAAATCTTAATACTTTGACATTTTATAGAATAGTTGATAGTGTCACCCTTTACTATCATGAATTGAAATTCTAGAGTTTGATAAATAAAAGAATTCAAATGAGCAACCAACTTAATATTGATGAAATTACGTGTACTTCGTAAGTCAATCAAGTCTATCACCTTTTGTTTCTTAAGGAAACCCACCAAATTATAATTTTGATGGGTTATAATATCTGAAGTGGCATGATAAGAGACAATAGGATGAGAATATTATGACTCCTCCTTTAGCTCTTCCACACCCTCACCTAAGGTTTAATCATATTTTTCATCTTAATTATCTCTTTCATTTTAGAAAAAAATATCTTTGACCCATTTATGTCATTTTCTCCACATGATGTTGTAGCCAAAACATAACCCTTTAACATGCTTCTCTTTAATTTTTTGATGGGTAAATCTTGTATTTTAAGTAAATGATGGTGTCGTGAAATTACATTTTCAAACATGAGTAAAATATATTATTTTAACTAAATATTTTTCCATTTTTGGCATGCAAATGGTATGAATTTAGAAACAAATGTTAAATTAAATATGTGAACCTCAAGTTAGATGTTATCCTTAATCCCTCCCAACCCCTCCATAAGAACAAGTTTATCATGTTATTCACATTGATGTCCTCCATACATAAGGATAATTATAAAGTTACTGAATATAGTCCTTAATAATACCTATTTTTATAAAATTTGATGACTGATTGAATTAGTTTAATAATATGTTGTGATAGTGAATATGTATCTCCTCACTAAACATCGACTAGGTAATAGGAGTGCCCTTATTTTTATTTTGATCACACAACCACCAATACCAAATGAACTATTTAGGTTCAAAATAGAGATATGTTATGACCAAATTTTGTGCACAAGGGGTTTGATGTAGATCAAATAATTTTTTTATTTGATTTATCCAAGCGAGTGGATCCTTACCATCAAACTTGCAAATTTACAATTTGGGTAACATGTGCTTCAAATTAATATTGGAGTTATGATTGTTTAGATTGGGAGAACTCAATTGGAGAGGTGGAGGAATAATTTTTGAAATCTAAGATATAATAGTGTTCCACCAAATTCTTAGAGTTGATAACTGATTATTAATGTAATCCATGTCCTCTTTTATTACATTGAGATCATCCTTCCTCACTTTACTATGCAAATCTGATAGAAGTTGTTGAACCACCTCAAAAACTGATGGATATAAAGTTATATACTCCATATTATCCTTGTGAGGAATTTTTGGAGTGTCTTGAAATTTCTCATGTTCATGAGTGTTAGGAGTAGCCATTAAAAATACCTAGGATGGAAGGTTCTAGGCCTGAAAAAAGTGTACCGACATATTATACTATTGTGATGGTATCAATGAGATGGATCTAATGGTTGTTAATTTTAACAAGTGTTCAAGAAAAATTACACATTTAAAGAAAATACTAAATAATAATGCATTGGTGAAAAAATTAAGTTCTTACTAGATCACAAGTTATGTTTTTTCAAACCTTTAGCTCTCCTGATCATCGCAACACTTGATCCAAAATCCAACACCACAAAAACTTGACCAAATTGATGCCTTGATACCAATTTTAATGAAATTACTTAGATATTTCACAACAATGGAATAATATATCACATAATTAATATAAAAATAATCATATCCATAAAAATAATTGATAAAAGATAAAAATACTTCATAATTGTGAGTGAGATGCTTCGAGGGGAAAATCTCCATAATAATTCAATAAAATAATAATTCATAATATAATGATAAAATACAAAATATTATCTCCTATATACTCTAATTAACCATGGTTATTCCATAGGGTAACCATACTAAGAATAGAGAAAAATTCAATATGATAATATGAAAGGAATCCAAGCCACAAGTTAGACACACATATCCTTAGACACACTATAGGTTAAGGATGTAGTAATAAAGAAACCAAAAAACATTCAAAAATCAAGCCAAATTTTCAACTATTACTTATTTTAATCAGGCCCAATAATTATCTAATGAATCACAACCTTGTCTCAAGTTTATTTGGAAAATCCATAGTGTAGGCATAGGTTTTTGTAACAAGTTATGGCATCATGTCTATGTCAAATATAAGACTACTCCCAAAGTTTTTAGATTGATATAATAAATCCTTTGACTCTGTAAACTCCTTATCTAAATTTTTCATTAATAAATTTACATAAATTTTCTTAAATATGTGTTGTATAAGCAATTTATTACATATAATAGAATAATGAATTAACTAGCTCACATAGCTAGCATAATAGAACTAAAATTCAAAACACTTGGATTTGGTATTTCTCAAGCAAAAATAAATTGGTTGAAGTGTGATCTATACCTAATTTGGAAATTTATATGAAATTCATTTAATTTTCAAGATTACCTTGGTAAAAATAGGAAATAAATTATCTTTTTACAAAAGTATACATGCCACAATTTATTGTAAAGTGGGCCCCCATCAATGGAAAATATTTATCAAATTTGATACTCTCTTAACTCACTTGAGTACCTTATCTATTCAAATAAAGTGATTTTGGTTAACACCATAGAATAATTTAAGTGAATTATTTTATAACTTAGATCTATAAGTCACTTGATATAGTTAGTTTTTTGTAATCGGTAAATGTTTTTAACTAAATATATGAATTGGATTCATTAATATAAAAATAACCATTACATGAATTAAAATTTACCAAAGGGAAAACCCCACCCAAAAAACCAAAGATTCTTAAAATTTTACCCAAAAATCCTTACACTTATAGCTTCATACTATCCCCTTTTAAAGGAAAATGACCTTTATCTACCCAAAACAGAGTGATCCCAACTTTCTCCCAAATAAATCTGAAAATAATCATTCCAGCCTAAAAATTCCCTAAAATGTATACAAAAAAAATATTTAAAACAATACACCAAAAAGAACAAACATTGTGATTTAATATCTAAATTTGCTTTAGAAAAACCCTTTCTTTTGTAATAAAAAACCAACTTCCACAACAATTGCTCATAATCTTCCATAGCCACTACTTAGAATATTTTGTAGCACTACATAGTGTATTCTAAAACAATAATAAATATTTTTCTAGCATTTTCAAATTTATCCTAGATGACCATAAAGTAATGTGCCCAAAAGTCATCTTGTTAGAAGCCATCTTATTTGATAATGAGTTTTGAACTATTTTCCACCTTTAGAACCTTCTAAATTGGAAGACCCAAAATAAATTTCACCTACCAAGGAGTAGTTTCTAGTCATGGGAACAAAACCATCACTTAGAATAAGAGCCAAACATAACCCTACTAGATTAGAAAAATATTTCAAAGGAAAATAAAAACACAAGGTGGAAAAAACAAAATGAGTAGTTTCAGGTTGAGCCTATTTAAAATCCTCATTCATAACATCATAATTATTTTCCATGTAAGAGATAACATGATATTCATGAGGATAAAACACCATTTTCATTAGGTACCTAGTTTTAAACTCCTCATTCCCATTATAAATGTACACCTATGAAACAATATTGAAGTCAGTTATGACAATATAATTATCAAATTCAACTTCATGCCACCAAGTAGAATGTTTTTACTTCTTGATCCCCTTAGAAACTAGTTAAATATTATGTTTTAGAAAAGAATATGTCATATGTCCCTAGACAAAGCATGACCTACATTTTGAATCCATCCATTCATAGTCAAATTTTGGTTTTCATATGTGATCCTCAACCTTAAGCCAAATCTCCTCAATTATCTTAGTTGAGAGATCTAATTCAACACAAATCAATGAAAAGTATATTAGAGATGACAGGAAATCTATAGTCAAATAGAAATAAACATTCCCAAATTATTTTAAATTTCAATTAAAATAAAATATCTCTATAATTACAAAGAAAGATTCAACATCCTAACCCAAATTGGATCCACATAAAAAGAATGTGTATAAGTATTGAACTGAGGAAACTATGATTTCATATAAAGACAAACCAACCCCCATGAACATGCAACTAACTATATAAGCCTATCTCTATCCTCATTAAAATAAAAAATCAAAGTAAACAATCTTTGGGAACAAGGGAAAATAATAATTCCCTCAAATAAAACCAACTTCCTATTCTTTGATATCCACGAATGTAGATCTAAAAGGAAATGCCAATTTAAAAAAAATATACATATGAACCCTTCCTTATCATAATATTTTTATTCGGTAAATAAATTCTTCCCTCATCTCTAAAATAAGGGTCATGTAACATTTTTTCACCTAAGATGGAATGCGAAAAATATAACAAGAAGACTTTGATCCAACATTAGAATCTTTTCTCCCTTCAAATCCATGCTAGTACTAGCAGCCAAAAATATTTCCATCTAAAGGTGACCTTTTATGTCCATCTTAATACCCACAAAATAATTATTTTATCCAAGGTCTGTGTAGTTAATAATACATTTAATAGAAATCCTTTATTAAATATTTCTTCAAACTGAGGCATAATAGATAGGGTGATCCTTTTTAGGGATAGAGCCTCAAATTAGTCCTATAACAAGTTTACTAGGATTCAAAACAAATAAAGTAGAGTTAATGACATGCTCATGAATCAAGATCCTAGAATTTATATAAAAGGATATATATCATGTGTATTGGAAACCACATAAGTATAACCATGTGTGAAAGCATTAGAAAAAGGTCAATATATCACATAAAAATAATTTTTGAGATTTGGCTCGACACATGAAGAATAATAGGATAAAACCTAGATGTTGAACTACCACATCAATGGGATAAGGTATAAAATCCTACCAAATTTGTTTACTTTGGCACCAACTTATATATTTTTCCACAAATAAAGATCTTTGGAGCAAAGAAAGGATCTAGAAAAAGTAATCCTATTCTAGTAGATAAACTCCATGGAGAAGGTGAAATCTCCCAATTGAGTGAATAAACATAGGGAGGAGAATCATTTACTTCATGAATAGTGAAAAAATGGATTAGTGAGAGTGGTATAATTAATAATTAATGGTGATCCATAAACTAGTTTTTTTGAAGATATTAAGTAATTGAAGGTTTCAATTTATAAAATTAGGTTACACACATGTACAAAGAGATTATTTTCAATGTTGGACATTTTAGTATATGATAGGTGTGTATGTGTGTGTGAGTGTGTGATGTTTTGTGATAAAAAAATGTCTATTAAATAAATATTACATTATTTAATTGTTTTAAGAGAAAACTACTTACTCATTAGAGATACCCTACCTATATATATGAACCGGTTAGTAAATAAAGATAATAAGTTTGTATGAATTTCATTTTCTATAAGAAAAATATTAGTCTTTTGCTTGTAATGTATTTTCAGAGTAGCTAGGGGCAATATTTTTTATTCATTTCCCCTATGATGTATACATATTGGCTTTATAAGCTTGTTTAATATTAAATTAGTTTAGTTTTATTTTATTATATTTCTAGTGTCACTGTGAAATTTGTAGACATGTCCTCTATCCAAACATATATGAAATTTGATTAGTTCTCTATGCCATTGTATTAATTATCACTTCTTCCAACTTGTACTCACCATCCATGCACTGATCAAGTCATTAACTCAAATATATATATATATATATATATATATATATATATATATATATATATATATTCAAGTACAGACATGGTTCATGTACAAATTATAAAGGCATTTTTTTTGTGAAGTCCCTTATGTGCAAGTTTACAATCACATAAAATATCTAGTATTCTAGACTCTATTTTTATTTTGTTATAGCCTAGCAAAAATTAATAATTTAATCATTCTGCTTCCAGATATTCTACCTATTGGCTGAATATTTTGTCGACCAGCTAACTGGTGAGCAAAATAGTTCCTATCACCATAGCATAGGGAGATTGGTCATCTAGGTGTGCAGTTTTACTACATCAACAGGGGACAAATCTCTCCTCTCATCAAGGGGAGGTTCCCTATTAAATATATAGAGGCTATATACTCTATATATAAGCAGAAAGTAAGACACAGGGTGAGATGAACCATCTATCTCTCTTTTTTTAGAGATGATACTAACAAACAGAGGAGAAATCTTGGGTGATTGGTGAAGGTACTTCTCTTCTTTCAAAAGTAACATTCAGCTAAGATCCAGATCCCTTCCTGGATAGTAGAAATCTTGGTGAAGCTACAAAAGGTACTTCTCTTCTTTTAGAAGTGCTTGTTCTTGCAAACAACAAGAATCTTTCTAATAGGATAAGTAACTGGTAACTAAAGGTGTAGAGTAACTAGCAGCCTGAAATGTAGCAAAAAGTCTCCACCTTAGCTGCCCAAAGAGTGAGATACGAAGAATAATGGGGGCATAAAGTCATCCCAAGGTCCTTTAGATAGAAAGAAATTAAAAACACACACTAAAAATAATTATGTCAGGACAAAGTCTGAAAGTAACTGGTTTTAGGACACCTTCCTTATCGCTTCTACTAGCTCTACTTGTTAAATTGCATAAACAAGAATACATCTAGGAAATAGACATAAGAACAATATCCTAGAATGATATAAGATATAATAGCAAAAAGTCTAAAAGTAACTTGCTTTCTAATTCAAATAAAGAAATATGATAAACAATCTGAGCTCGAAGTCTCAGTGATGCCTTTTAATTTAGGCAGAGTTTTGCTTTTGGTAATAGGAAGATCTCCCTTATAATAATGAAAGAGTTTACATTATATAGAGGCTAGAAGAGACTTGGCACTTTGTCCCATGGAGTGACCTATGATGCACAATCAATGCCTTGGCTACATTTTTGATTCTGTCATGAAGGGCCATGCTGGAGCAAGGCAATTGCGTTAACTGTGGCATGTTGGTTCATCTTCCTTGTCTTCTCCTATGTCTAAATCACTCATTCCATCACCTAATAGCCATGAAAATGTCTATTCTACCTTTAATTCAAAGGGGACAAATAGGCTACACTTTCAATGTTTACAGACCCCAAATATCTACTCGGTGAATTGCTTCACCTACTGAAATTAACTCCGGATGAGTTTCCCTCTTTGACTCTTCCTTCTCTTGGTCCTAGCATTGGGGTATTTAAATGCATTGGGTTTATGTTCTAAGCCTACAAGGATCAATTAGATGCTTCACTGCAACAATTTTGACATCTGTGGGTCTCTCTTCCTTTGAAGGTTAATAGTTGGCCATTCACCCTAATTTAGATGCTTGTAGGCCTATCATTTTGCTGTGAGGTGGGTGAGGACATGTGGTGGCATCTATGGCTTTAAAATAAGCTTCTAAGAATAGGCCTTGAGACTTTTTATAGGCTAGAGGCATGGATGCAGACACGTGGTAGTTTTTGCTGCACTGGGATGGGACACGTGGTGCGTTCAGCTCTATGACGCTTCATTTGAAACTATGTCTTAGCGCGTGACACTTGGTAGCTTCTACTACACTTTTGAGGCTTGACCCTTTCTGAAAGGAACTTGCCCTTTAGGATCTCAAATAGGGTCCATTTTATGTGTCAAGTGTCCCTCTACAAGGGTCTCTATCCTTCTAGATCCTCTTGATGGCCTTTAGGCTTTTCATCTTTGATGAGCCTATTATTACATGTATTTCCTTTGGACAAATTGTTCAAAATAATTCCTTCATTTTATTCAGACAAAAATTCTAAAGAAATTCCTTCAAATAATTTGTTTGAAGAAATTCCTTTCTTTGGCTCTGTGCCTCCTGCAAGGGCATCCCTCTTTGACACATGGTAGTATCCGTCACTTCTTGCCAAGGAGACTTAGAGTCTCCCACTGCATCATGTTAAAACCCTCCACCATCGACACCTAGCACTTTCTACTATAAAGCTTTTGTATCATTATAGAAATGCTTGGGGCTCACTTGGGTTCTTTCGAATGATGACACTTGTCATCCTCCATCGATATTTGCATGGGACATGTGGCATCGTCTGCCAATTCATAGAAACAAAGTGTAATGAGGCCTGGCTAATGACACTTGGTAGCATCCACCTGACTCTTTCTTTTGTGCATGCTTCTTTTCTTAACTAAGGTGGCCTTTGAACCTTTGAACCTGTGAACCCGATGAACTTATGAAGCGGTTCAGGGTTTAATAGTTCAGTCGGTTCATTCCTTTGAGTCACTTTGGCATCTTTGAACCAAGTGTGTTGAACCATTTAGGGCTTGAACCCATTGAACTATTTAACCAAAATGGTTCAAGGTTCAACGGTTCAAGCCTTTGAAACTCATTAGATGCTCAAAGTTGTGGAACCTTTGAAATGGTTGAAATTTGAACCTCTGACAAATGTACCTAGCTCTTGTTGATGACATTAAAACTTTGAACCCGCTAATCTCTTTAATGGAAAAGCTTTAAAAATGAGGAATTTGAAAGCTTAGAACAAATTTTTGTAAAGGGAAGGGACAATTTTGGTCTTATAGGGCCAAAATATTTCATATGTTGTCCCAAAAATGAGAAGTCATTTTTTGGGGACAATAGCTGGCTCCTATTGGGGAACTACCTTCAGTTGGAAACTTGAAACATAGATGAGGGGAGTAGAAACCGGAATCTCCAGTGCCTTAAAGTGTGCCATTGGGCTATGGAGTCACGCTACCCAAGAAGAAAAGCTCCAAAAATGAAAACAAAAGAACAAAATAGAAATAAAAGACTACACAAATATACATATGTATAGGGGAACTCATCCAATACTTTAAGAGTTGAAGTGCTTCAGATGTTGCCCATTATGAGGCAAAGAAAAGAGGGTGCCATTGGCACTTCAACAAGAAACTATTTTTATCATTGAGTTGATGAATAGTAAAATGTCCCCTCCATAAGGAATCAAATTTTCTATGCATCCCCTTTGGTTCTCTTCTCTTGTCCCACAACAGGACTTGATCTCCAATCTGGAAATCATGATTCTTTGCTTTTCGGTCAAAGAGCTTCTTCACCAGACTTTGATGGGTGGAAATTCGGTCCACCACTATAGTTCTCTACTCATTTAGCTTAGTAAGGCACATGATCCTCTTCTCAAGTAAGCTCTCATATGTTTGATCCTCAATTGCCTTAGCCAATTTCAATGCTCGCAATTCTAAGGTGATTGGTATCTCATCATTGACACCATAAAGAAGTTGGAAGGGAGACATACCAATTGCTCTCTTGGGTGTAATTTTGTCTTCCCATAGAGCATCAACCAATGCCTTATGCCAAGTCCTTTGGTTATCATCCACCATCTTCTTGATGATAGTCACCAGGTTCTTATTGCTTGATTTAGCCTGTCCATTCCCTTGTGGAAAGTAATCAAAAGAGTGGGAGAGTGTGATTTCATAGTGGAAATAGAATTGAGTAATCTCCTGGGAAGTGAAATAGGTGGCATTGTTAGTGACAATTTTGATTGGGACCCCAAACCTAGACATGATGTTTTCTTTGAGGAAATTGCATACTACTTCTGAAGTAGCATGTTTGGTTGGAACTGCTTCCACCCATTTGGTGAAGTAGTCTATTGCTATGAGGACATAGTCATGTCTAGCACTTGATGATGGGTTTACAACTCCAATAAAGTCAATCCCCCATTACTGGAATGTTTCCTCTATGATTATTGGTTCGAGGGGTAGGGAAGCTAATTTGGGCCTTCCAACAAACTGCTGGCATAGTTCACATCCCCTGACCCACTTGTATGCATCTTGAAAGAGAGTTGGCCAATAATACCTGGCTTGTAGGATCTTATGGTCAGTCATAGGGGTATAAAAATGTCCTCCATAAGCTGAATTGTGGAAAGACTTTAGAAGTCAGCTTTGTTGCTCCATGTCCACACAGCGAAGGAATGTTCCATCAAGGCTCCTCTTGTATAAGCCATTATCCCAGAGGACTAAATTATCAACTTTCAGCTTGATGGTTCTCCTTTATTTATAAGATAGGTGAGCAAGATATTCACCATAAGTAAGGAAGTGAGCAATACCTGAATACCACTCATTTGTGGTGGAGACAAAGAGGACTGTTGGTGTGTCATCCACCTCTAGTTCTTCATGCTCTGTTCTTCTTGGCTTTTGGCATAGCCCCTTTCCATGCACCAGCTTTGTTGGCTTGATGATTAGATCAAAATCCTAGATCTTTGTAACCTAATTGCCTCTTTTCATTCTAAACTCCTACTGAGTCAATATAGATTTCACTATGGTGTTAGGGACTAAGGTAGTAACCCAAGAATTAAGGATCTAGAAACAAAAATGTTTTACGGCCTTCACGACTGCATAAGCGTGCTTCTCCATATTTGAGTACTTTAGCTTATGAGCTTTGAGAGGATAGATCATAAAGAAAATGGGAGATTCCATACCTTTTTTATTTTGTTGAACTAGAATTGCTGAAAGCGTATGTTCTGAAGCATAGCTGTAAATGGTGAACTCTTTGTTATAGTTTGGACAAGCTAGAATTAGAGGATGGGAAATGCAGTCTTGATATCCTCAAATGCCAACTTACCTTGTTCAGTCTAGTTGAAGGTGGATTTTACCTTCATCATGTTTACAATGTGCCTAGTCTTCTCAGCAAACTCAGGGATGAACCTCCATAAGAAATTCACCTTTCCAAAGAAAGAGTGAATAGTAGTCTTAATTATGGGAAAGGAAAGTTATTGGATAGAATTGACTCTATCTAAGTCAATAATTATGCCTCCTTTAGACACAATATGTCTGAGAAGTTTCCCCTTCGTTACTCTAAAGATTGACTTCTTGGGGTTTAAGGAAATGCCATTATGGTGGAAACGCTCTAGCACTTGTTGCAAATGGCTCACATGATCTGGGCGATGCTTAGAGATGACTGTCAAGTCATCAAGATAAACTACAATGAACTTACCATCTCATCCTTGAAGTCAAGGTCCATTGCTCTTTGGAAGGTAGCACCAACATTTATCAAGCTAAAAGGCATTCTTCTATATGAAAACGTGCCCCAAGGTGTGGTGAAAGTAGTCTTATGCTGGTCTTCTTCACCAACTTCAACCTGATTATATACTAAGAAGCCATCTAACATTGATAACATCTCTGAGCCCGTCACTATCTATAGCACTTGATCCATGATTGGCAAAAGATAATTATCCTTCAAAGATGCTTGATTCAAATTTCTAAAATCCACATAAAGGTGAATTTCACCATTCTTTTTTTCTCACAAGCACTATATTGGCAACCCATGTGGAATGATGGATTGGGAAGATTATCCTAGCATTTAGCATTTTTTGTATCTCAGATAAAATAGTACCTAATATTTTAATATTATAATGCCTAGACTTTTGCCTGTAAAGTGTTGAATCAGCCTTGAGAGGGATGTTGTGTCGAATTTCATTAGGCCGGAGTGATTTTAGGTTAGCATAGGAGTATGCTAGGACATCCATGTATTCATTGAGAAAAGAGGTGAACTTGAAACACTTTTTAGAAGTACAACATTTCCCATTGTTCACCATCTTGGGGTCTTCCTTGGTTCCCAGATTTACTTGATCAAACTCCTGAGATGAGCTTGAATCCATTGGCTATTGTCTAATGAATCTATCATGCTTATCAAACATCTTTTCAAGGGAAACTAGGCCTTTGGGAATCTTATTCCCTTTGAGTTGAAAGAACTCCTCACCCATGTCTACATTTGATTCAGGAGCTATTTCACACTTTTGAGGTTTACTGCCTTTAAAATGTAGTCATTCAAAGCCATATTTTTGCTCTAAAAAGGCAATGATTTGGTTGTCATTGTTAAATGCCTACCAATGACTGGCATTATCAAGTACACTTGGTTGAAATACCAAATCAATTGTGTACCTGTCTCCTTTGAAATCTGGGTGGGGGACCAAGAGAGTAGCTAAAATAGCTAATGCATCCACCCAGTCATTAAATTCTCTAGGAATTGCAGAGATGCTGAAAGCATCAAAGTCTTCAAGTTGGTCCTAGACTAGATTGTGGTAATGATGCAATATTTCATTCTTGGTTTGATATAGGTTCCTCACCTGACAAACCACTAGTTTAGCATCTCTTTTAGCATGAAGAAGCTTGATGCCTTTGTCTCGAGCAGTTCTCAATCTAAGCAACAGAGACTCATATTCAGTTGTGTTATTTGTGTTGCTGAATTGCAATTTATAAGATGAGGGAAAAATATCTCCTTGAGGAGATATTAACACAACCCCAGCTCCTAAACTAGTGGAAGAGTAGTTGCCATCAAATTCAAGAATCCATACCTCATTTGATATTGATTTTATTTTGGATTCTTCTTCATTCAGGAGTGGAGATACTTCCACACTTGCCTTGTACTCAGCCAATTCCTCTGCTATTCTAGCTGAATGCATTTCTAGGCTGTCATCTATAGAAGCTTCATCAGATGTCTCATGAACTCCATCCATGTATAGAAAGTAGTTACCCATGCCTAAAGACTCAAACAAAATTTGAGCTTCAAGTGTTGATGTCTGTGTAACCACATATTTCACTTCCTTCTCGGTGAGTAGCCTCTTCATAACACCTTTGACTAGAATTCTCACCTCTGATAAATCCATGCTCAATTCACCTCCAACATCCCTGTAGAAATTTTTCCCAATAAGGATGCCATATGATGGTGGGACATTTGCTACTAAGATAGTCATCTTGATTCTTTTGTCTAGAAAGGTAGTAAGGAACAGAGGATGGGAGTTCATCCTTTTGATTTTTGAAAGGGGGAGGACTGGACTATGGATTTGAAGTATAAGGCATAGGGGAATTTGGGGTACTTACCTTTCTCAAAATCACTAGGTCATTTGGCTGAAAAGGAAGAGGGGATCTCCTCTTAGCAATTGAAACTACTGGTTGATGTCACTCCTCTACTTTCTCCTTATTAGCTTGTTGAGCTAATTGATTCTTGGACCAGGTAAAAACAATGTATGACCCCTCAGCTACATTGCCTTCACTTTTGGGTTCATCTTAATAGTTTAAGAAACCAATATGGGAGTCACCAGCTAATTCTTATTCTTCCTTAGTGAAGAGATTAGTGTCATCTTTGGGATTCAACTCAAGCTAGAATGAGAAGTCTGATTCAGCTTCAAGATATCCAACTACTAAGTTAGTTGGAGGTGCTTCAAGGGTGAGGTTCCTCTATGGAGGAGGAAGGCAATTTTACTATCCTAGATTCCTAACAGCATTGCCTTGGTATGTCTAATTCTAAAATGTCCTCTTGGGCATATCTCTATATGTAGGAGCAGATGACATCCCTTGTGCCACTTGATTTTTGAGAGCTAACATTTCATTTTCCAGCTTTTGCACCATTGGGTTAATGGTGGCTATAGGTGAGTATTAAGAAGATGAAGAGGATTTATCTTTATTAAGGTCTCTCCTTAACTTTCTTGCCAAGATAAGGTCATCTTATACCTCAATAGCCAAGTCCTAAGTAGTAGCAAGGTCTATGTGTCTGGCCCATCTCAGCAAGAAATGCACTTCAGGTAGTTTTGAGTTGATGAAGAAGCATTTGAGGTTCTGAGGTGTCAGCTGGGTGACCATGGGAATCCTATGCCTCAGCTTGTCAAACCTGGCAACAAAATCTCTCATAGGCTCATGAGGATCTTTCTTCATCTAAGTGAGCTAGGCTAGTAAGGCATGTGCATCTTTTGTAGGTTTAAACCTGGCTTCAAACTTGTCTTTTAGAATGTCCCAATCAGTCACTAATCTAGCCTGTAGGTGGTAGAACCAGTCTGCAGCAACGCTTTGTAGTGTCTCCATGAATAGCCTGACTACTATGTCTTCAAATTCCACCCTTATTATGCCACAAGCTATACTAAAAGCTACAATGTGTTCATTAGGATGAACTTTCCCATCACCAAATAATTTGGGGAAATTTTTCCTTGAACTGCATGGAAGCTCATGCAGAGGTGGAGTCAAATTCAGTGGATCGAAAGAGTTACCCCAGGGGCCTTGAGCCATGATTTGATTATGTAAAAGTGGGATCACTAATCCAGGTGGAGTGTGGATAGGAAAAGCTCATCTAATAGTAGAAAAAGAAGCTCTACCTTGTGGTGGTGACTTGGTAGGGCTAGGAGGAAGATTTCTAGTTTGTCTAAGGTGAGGTTGTGGAGGAAACAACTCAAAATTACTCTGTTGCACCAACTCAAAAGTAGGGTCAACATCACCTTGGGATTTTTGGCCTCTATTATAGCATGGAGTTGCCAAATTGTGAAACAAAAATAGAAAAGGACTAGTCTTGCTTCAATTTGAAGCTAGAGGCTTCAAACTGCTTGTCCCTCCCTAGCAGAGTCACCACAAGCTGTTGGGTGAATATTTTGTCAACTAGCTAACTGGTGAGCAAAATAGTTCCTATCACCACAACATAGGGAGATTGGTCATCTAGGTGTGCATTTTTACTACATCAACAAGGGACAAATCTCTCCTCTCATCAAGGGGAGGTTCCCTATTAAATATACGGAGGCTATATACTATATATATAAGTAAAAAGTAAGACATAGGGGTGGGATAAACCATCAATCTCTCTTTTTTTAGAGATGATACTAACAAATAGAGGAGAAATCTTGGGTGATTGGTGAAGGTAATTCTATTCTTTCAGAAGAAACATTTAGCCAAGAGCTAGATCCCTTCTTGGATAGTAGAAATCTTGGTGAAGCTATAGAAGGCACTTCTTTTCTTTCAGAAGTGCTTGTTCTTGCAAACAATATGAATCTTTTTGGTAGGATAAGTAACTGGTAACCAAAGGTGTAGAGTAACTAGCATCTTGAAATGTAGCACAAAGTCTCCACCTCAGCTTCCCAAAGAGTGAGATACAAAGAATAATGAGGGCACAAAGTCATCCCAAGGTCCTTTACACAAAAATAAACTAAAAACACACACTAAAAACAATCATGTCAGCACAAAGTCTAAAAGTAACTGGTTTCATGACACCTTTCTTATCACTTCCACTAACTCTGCTTGTTAAATTGCATAAACAAGAATACATTTAGGAAATATACATAAGAACAATCTCCTAGAATGATACAATCTATAACAACATAAAGTTTGAAAGTAACTTGCTTTTTGATTCAAACAAAGAAATATGATAAACAATCTGAGCACAAAGTCTTAGTGATGCCTTTCAATTTGGGTAGAGATTTGCTTCTGGTAATAGGAAGATCTCCCTTGTAATAATGAAAGAGTTTACAATATATAGAGGCTAGGAGAGACTTGGCACTTTGTCCCATGGAGTGACCTATGCTACACAATCAATGCCTTGGCTGCATTTTTGATTCTATCAGGAAGGGCCATGCTAGAGTAGGGTGGCTACCTTAACTGTGGCATGTTGGTTCATCTTCTTTGTCTTCTCTTGAGTCTAAATCACTCATTCCATCACCTGCTAGCCACATAAATGTCTATTCTGCCTTTAATTCAAAGGGAACAAATAGGCTGCACTTTTAATGTTTGCAAGCCCCAAATATCTACCTGGAGAACTACTTCACCTACTGGAATTAACTCCCACTGAATTTCCCTCTTTGACTCTTCCTTCTCTTGGTCTTAGCCTTGGGGTCTTTGAATGCATCAGGTCCATGTTCTAAGCCTGCAAGGATCAATTAGACGCTTCACTGTAGCAATTTTGACATCCATAGGTCTCTCTTTCTTTGAAGGTTAACGACTAGCCATTCACCCCAGTTTTGACATTTGTGAGCCTATCATTTTGCTGTGACACAAGTGAGGACATGTGGTGGAATCCACAACTTTTAAATAAGCTTTTGGGAATAGGCCTTGAGACTTGTTAGATGCTAGAGGCATGGATGCAGACATGTGGTAGTTTTCACTGCACTGGGATGGGACACGTGGCATGTTCAGCTCTATGAAGCTTCATTTGAAACTGTGTCTTAGCGCATGACACTTGGCAGCTTCCACTACACTTTTGAGGCTCGACCCTTCTTGAAGGGAACTTGCCCTTGGGGATCTTGAATAGGGTCCATTTTATGTGTCAAGTGTCCCTCCACAAGGGTCTTTGTTCTTCTAGATCCTCTTGATGGCCTTTGGCTTTTCATCTTCAGTGGGCCTATTGTTCCATGTATTTCCTTCGAAGAAATTATCTGAAGGAATTCTTTCATTTTATTCAGACAAAAAGTCCAAATAAATTCCTTCAGACAATTTGTCTAAAGAAATTCCTTTCTTTGGCTCTGTGCCTCCCACAAGGGCATCCCTCTTTGACACGTGGCAGTATCCATCACTTCTTGCCAAGGACGTGTGGAGTCTTTTACTGCATCATGTTGAAACCCTCCACCGTCAACACCTAGCACTTTCTACTATCAGGATTTTGTAGCATCATAGAAATGCTTAGGGCTCACTTAGGTTCTTTTAGATGATGACACTTGTCATCCTCCACTAATCTCTGCATAGGACACGTGGCATCATCTGCTAATTCTCAAAAACAAAGTGTAATGGGGCCTGGCTGATGACACTTGGCAGCATTTTCCTGACTCTTTCTTTTGCGTGCACTTCTTTTCTTAACTAGCGCGGCCTTTGAACCTTTGAACCTGTGAACTCTATGACCTTATGAAGTAGTTTAGGGTTCAACAGTTCGGTCACTTCGTTCCTTTGAGTCACTTTGGCATCTTTGAACCAAGTGCATTGAACCACTTGGGGCTTGAACCCATTGAACTGTTGAACCAAAATGGTTCAAGGTTTAATGGTTCAAGCCTTTGAAACTCGTTAGATGCTTGGAGTTGTGGAACCTTTGAAATGGTTGAACTTTGAACCTTTGACAAATTCACCTAGTTCTTGCTGATGATGTTGAACCTTTGAACCCACTAATCCCTTTACTAGAAAAGCTTGAAAAATGAGGAATTTTAAAGTTCAGAACAAATTTTTGTAAAGGGAAGGGACAATTTTGGTCTTGCAGGGCCAAAATAGTTCATATGTTGTCCCAAAAATGAGAAGTCATTTTTTGGGGACAACACTGCCCATGAATAGTTTTCACTTTGTTACTTTAATCTTTCACCTATCCACTTTTAATTTTTTCGTTAACAATTATTTTACCCTTTTAAATTTAAAAATTAATACGTTTATAATAGGTATAAAAATTAAAATAGTTAAAAATGTGAACTATATACAGTTATTAACAATTCTTCTTCATAAATGTCAAATATAAAAGATTGCTTTTTTGGAAAAAACTAAATGTTTTTTCTTAGCTTGAATTTAAATTTATATTGAATATTTTGGATATTTGATAGTGGGAATCAATAGAATACATGAATGTGAATGTTCTGATCACTAATAGAATCTAAAATTATTTCTAGATAGGTTTATGCTCATTGAAAATTAATGCAAGATGGTCATATTTGTTGACTGTGAACTTGTTTATGTTAACTATGAACAAACTATTACTACTCTACCTTCAAAGCAGGCTAAAATGATTATAATTTTTTTGTACCATGTGGAATGTTATTTTTTATCTTCATTTCTTAGGGGTATACATGAGATATAAAAACCTATAGAAATTAAAGGGAGAGTGTAATGGGTTGGGATAATACCAATCACCCCTTCATGATTGAACACTACATATATATCCAAATACTCTAAAAATGGAATTCAAGCAACACATTATTATCTCACCTAGAGTGATTATGAAATTGTGCTTCTTGACTATATGTATGCAATTATAAACTTGGTTTTGATAATTGACAATAAATCCCTTGACTTGTATTGATAATATTTAGACTTGGATTATGACTACTCCTTATAAATGATATTCAATTTGGAAAGAATAGGGTAGAATTCTCAATTTTCAATAGTGTATAATTGATCAATAGATAGTGCCAAGATCAAGAAAAAATGTATTCTAAATGAATTTTTGATTTGATTATAAAGTGAAATCATTTGATAATTTATTTTATCTTACCTTATGAAACATGTAGACCTATACACTTAATATGAACTTGTCCTAAATAATTAGGGAGAACTATCTTGAGTTGGAGATATTTTGGGGATTATATAAAGCATTTTGAGCATTTGAAATGTAAATTTCGACGTAATAGTGATGCTAAACATAGAGTAAAGCCAACATATAGATAAATGTATCAAAGGAATGACATATAAGAGTTATTTGGGTGAAAATCATGTGGTTTATGATGTGTTAATAATTATCATTGTCAATTACTTATGACCAAAGTTGGGTATCTAAATTTCCCACCATTTATTCTAGTAATGAAATTTCTAGAGTAAATAATAAATAAAAATAATGTGTGTGTACAACACATTTTCTATTTGATTAGAAGCTTCAATTGTGTATGACACTCAATATTAAACTTTAAAATGACACATGCAATAATTATTGATCATATTTGAAAATTTAAAGATATGAAACTCTAAAATGTGAAAAATGAAAAGAGAACAAAAAGGGATTACAATTGTATGGATATGAAACCATTTTGATTTGTAACCTATAAAATATGGTGAGGCATTGGATAAAGTTTCCTCCTTATTGAATCACTTGGATAATTTGAAGCATTAGTGAATTGAGAGTGATTAAGTCCTAATTATGAGTAACTAATCAAACCCTTGAGTTGGAAATATGCATATTCCAACTCTAATGAATAGTGAAAAATATCCAATATCCTAAATCAAATAAGGTGGAACCATGATGGGTTTAATAAAAGTGATGCCATGGCCATTAAGTATCACTAAACATGAATGTACATAACCTATAACAAAAATATGGAACCAAATAATGGGTTTGATAAAATTAGTGCCACGGACATTGAGTGTCACTAGAATTGAATGCAAATTACCCATGTTAGAACAAATCACACCACTATAAAATAGATATAGATTCTACTTTGCATGATCATAAGATAATGAATAATATTCATGTCTCCATCATGATGTCAATGCTAATAGATCTGAATTTGAAATAATTATCTTTTGTCTTTGAAACTTTAACATTTGAATCTTTGAAAATGTACATGAAAAAGTATCATGCCCATTGGAATTCAAAAATATGCATGAACAATTATCATGCCATTTAAATTTTGAAAATATGGATGAAAAATTATCATGCCCCCTAAATCTATGAAAAATTATATCCAATGCAACATATCTACATGATCAACTATAATTGTATTTAAAAATTATAAATTTTTATCTTGTAACTATTTTTCATATACCCATACATAGACATTCAAGTGTGGATGAATGTTTACTCCAATTTTTTTTAAAGCGAGTGCATATGCATATCATGCCCCCATAATTATATTTTATGTGACAATATTTGTCATTTGTTTGATTTAAATATTAAATTAAACTTTTAAAAATATGTACTTTATCATATAATATGATTTTTGAAGTACTTTGAAACTTTGAAAACTTGTAATGTTTTATGGAATCTGATTTTTAATTAGTTTGAATCTTTAAAACCTATACTCTATCATAATAAATGATTTTTGAATTACTTTGAATCTTTTAAACCTATATTCTAAATTTTTAAACTTTGTACTTTGTCCTAAATCTGACTTTTCTATTCATGGAGGCTTGGATCTCTATGACAAGCCCATTATAATGCCCCACTTTTGAGATGAGGGATGTATCTTGTAAGTCATTTATATAGAAATATGAGTTAAATATATCATGTGATAAATATATAAACATGTATAATTATTTAAACATGAAGATTATGTCCTCATATTAATGTAATTGTTATTGAAGCATGTATGTAACATATTAAATGTGAGACATATAAGTTTTATGTCTAGATAGATACAAAAAGAGGCATGCAGTAAGATAACCATCTATAATGTAGAATACATAGTATTGAAAGATATGTATCATGACATGACTAATCAAGCTTAATTAAAACATTAATCATAACACACAATGCCATGTAATGTCACAAATTGGGCTATGGGCCACATGCAAGGGACATGTTCAACTATCACACATACAATTAAACATTTCACACGTAGGGCCAATAGGAATAAGTAATAGATATGTTCAAATGTTGTAAATGAAAATATTACACACATAAGGATAATGGAAATAAGTAATATACGTGTTCAAATGTCTCAAAATAAAATATTTCACACATAAGGCCAAGGGCTACAAACAAAGGACATGATCAAATGTTTTACAAGCCCAAAAATAAGCAATAAATATCTAGCCTATAATGCAAGAAAGTAAATAATATTAAAAGAGTATAGAATAAGTGACTAGTATGCACTATCCATATGTATCAATTTCACATCATAGAAAAGTAGCATATCTATGTAGAATAATGTAAGATATGAGTAATTATCAAGACACTTGTAAGATATGTAGTTCAACATGGAATTTGGGGTAATATATATATGTAACCTATTATAATGTAACATGTAGACTAAGATGCCCCCAACATATGCATGGCCATTAAGAAAAAGGGATTTAAACATCTAATAATCCATGTATAATATGCATATCCTACATCACACTCATATACCTCATAAAATGCATGTGTGATTGAAAAATAATATGCTATATAAAAATATATATGATAAATAAAATATTTAATTAAGTAAATTAGTAACTCATATTATGTAGAGGACCTCATTTTTAATTTTTAATATTATTTTAAAATCTTTTTTATTTTTTTATATTTTATTTATTTTATTTTTTGACATATTTGAATGTAAAACCTATAATCCTATCATTTAGAAGACCATAGTATGTCCTTGTATCATAAAGTTAGAATATGATTTTTTGTGGATGAAAATGATACATGTAGATGAATCACAATTTGAAAAGTTAGGTGTGGTAACATAACCTTAATCATTGTACATAGTAACTATTATAGGATGTATAACTTGAGAGGTGCAAGACTTTATGGAATTTTAGGTATAGTAGGAGAATGTAGCACTACCTTTGTTAGCTATGAAAGACACTGAATTTTTTGTGGTACTACCTTAGGATGAAATGTATAAGATTTAATTTTCTTTTACTTTGATTAACTCTTTGATATGACACTTGATATCTATGAGGGTGTACAAATCTCCCTTGAACTGATTATATAGAAAGAATATGCATAGGTACAACAAATGTCTTTCTACTATTCTCTTACATTGTTGTAAAAACTCTCTTTACTATTATTGTGAATAGGTGAAACAAATGTCTATATATTATGCTCTTCAATAGGTGTAAAAACCAATTTTAGTGGTGGTGGGGAGGATGAGGAGATAGTTTTGAATTTAGAGGGAACTCATAATAAATGCCTAGAATTATCACCACTTGATTTTTGATGTATATATATTTGAGACATCCATGTACTATGGATGGCACTGTGCAAAACTTATATAACTAAGGGAATCTTAATAACTTATCAAATACCAATATTCTTGGTAAGTATAAGAATTAAGTATAAATTATTGATGAACCAACTTTAAGAGGTAGGACTATATACCCAAGAATATTTTGTGCATGTTCATCAAATTATTTGACTATTATTTATGTATCTTGTAAATTTTACTCTATGTACTGAGGATTTTTAAAAAGTATCATTTTACATGCATTTTCACATAACCTATTGTTTATCATGACACTTTGTATAGGATATTTTTTAATATAAATTCAAATTAAAAATGAATGCCTATTTGAATCATAAAAAAAATCATTTTCATTGAATGTGATCATAAGACATGGTGTTACAGACAATTTTCATCCTCCTCCTTTGACATATGTACACCCAAATTGTTAAATTTATTATCCTAAGACCTTATACGTCCCAATATAGTAACCTTGTTTGAACTCAAGAATGTGTTGTTACTACTTGGTGCTCAAAGGTCATAAATCAAAGGCCTTTTACATCAAAATCCCAAAATAAAATGTAAAATACTTTCATATCCAAATTAAAACCATCCACATCCATATCTTAAAATTAGTATTACCTTATATTATAATAAGATAAAATCCTTTCACATATATCTATCTTGGATCTATTATGAACACTCTCATTTCACAGTGATATCTTATACCAAACACTATATCAATTAAAGGACCTAATTGGTATTGACCCCTCATAATTTTAATCACTTATATGAAATTTTCCCTCATGTCAATAAATCACATTTGGTCATAGTGATATTTAACCAATGAAACCATACCATAATAATCATCTATACATGGAGGAGATTATTTCTAAGCACAAAAACAAGTGGGTACTCATAAAAAATGGGTTAACACTAAACATTTACCAACTCAAGTCTATCAAGCACCTTGAATACTTAGAATCAAACATGGAATAAAATATCATTACCATCAAGGGGTATGATAATTTTGAAAGAGAATCATCTGGCACTATTTATCTACCCATCATTGCTAGGCCTATCACACATCAAACCCTATTTCATGTCCTTGACATTGAGATGAAATATAACCTCCTCATTTTCCATCCATGGATTCATGACATGAATATCATTCCTTACACTTTGAATCAATGTTTAAAATCCACACACTTTAGTATGGAGGTCATAATTTCTAGTGATACACAACCTTATCAATATTATAAGATTCTAAAAATGAACATTTGCATTCCCATCATTTTCCCATTGAGAAATATAACACTATAAAGGATAAGATTTTGATTCAAAACCCAAAATCATTTCACATTCATCTAGATGACCTTTTGTCTACATCTAATAATCCCCATACAAAATCATCCACACACTTCACAATAAAAGATAAATATTTTGGAGAATATGAAATAAAATATGTTTTCCATATTACAAAGTTTCCATTATCCCCAAAAACCCATGGAATCCCCAACATGGTATGGAGAAATAATGTTGATTCATATAAGATAGGTTATATTTCATTTTACAAGAATGGTCTTCTCTATAATGAACAACTAAAAAATCCTATAAATTCATGGTTATATGGTGATAACTAGCTTCATGCTGTGAAAACAACAAACATATTATCCCTAGAAAGATGTTAAAAAGGGTAAATTAAAAGGGTATAAACATAAGAGCCAAATAACAATGAATTATTTATCATATCCTATCTACTAATCATGAAGTAAAGTATGGAATTAAATACAAACCACTTGGAGGAGACACCCATGATCTTCAAAGTGATACAAATATGATGACTAATGATGAATTTCCCAATAATGATAGATTATTTTTATAAAATATACAATGAGATTGATGATACTAATATTTTGATACTAACACCATCCTTATCATCATTATATATCTCCCTTATCTTGACCTCATATACTGGGACCAACAAGATCATGTGTACCTTTAGATGTTTTTCAAAATGATGAGGCAATTACAAAATTATCAGGACCAGATGGTTTCCCACTTGCAGACCATAATAAGGGATTTGAAATTAGTTCAGACCTTGCACCTACTTTGTAGAAAAGGTGGATTTCCTTAATCAATAAAGAAAATAAAATCAAAAAATAATGTCTTCTAGTGAATACATTTTTTAGGTGTTATTAGACAGTGAAAAAGGTAAAAAATAAAGATGTGTTTATTTGTGAAAACCTTTTTGAGGTTCCAATGAATAGGTAAATCTAGACTCTTCATCATAAAACATATAATATTATAAGTCCTTAAATCATCTTTAGTTTAGATGTCAGTCCTGAGGAATAACACACATTTTAATAGTTGGTTTGAGAATATCCACAAACATTCAATGAGTGGCTATTTGCTAAAATGGATGACTCTAACTCTTATTTTATGGGTGATATCAATGAAAAAATTGGGTCACAATCATATAAATACTATTAGTTACCTTCAATACCTAATTTTTTGGAGGATGGTTCCACATTGCTTCTAGAATATACCATTGAGGTCAATCTTATTACTGAGATCTATACATCATTAAGCTTGGTGACTCTCTAATTGAATTAGAATGTGAACCCATTATTTTTATCCTCAAATAATTAATTTATATATTTACATGGTCCTATTTTTACTTGCCTAGATTATATATGTCCTTGGTTTTCCATCATCTTTAAACCCATCAAGAAAAAATTATAGAAAATCCATCTACGTATTGCCCCTTCAGTCAAGAAAGTACTTGAAAAACTCTTGGAATCTAAGTTCATCATAACTATTGATCATTTAGAGTGGATCTCCAACTTTTTTACTATAAAAAATAAACCCTTTGTCAATCCACATTTACAACAGTTTCTATGATATCAATAAATCTTGCCCAAATGATCATTTTCCTTTACCTAGTATTGATAATAAAATGATCATTTTATTATCAAATCATGACTTTTGGCATGAATAATGATGGTACCACCTATCAAAGAACCATGATTATCATATTCCATGACATGATGCATGGTATTATGGAAGATTGTGTATGATATCTTTGGAAAGTAAAAAATAATATCATAACATCTAGAAATTTTACATAGAATCTTTGAATAAATTCAAGAAAACAAGCCTAGATTAAATCCTAAGAAGTGTATCTTCAATGTCACATCTGGAAAGTTGTTGGGTTTCACTATCTCTAGGTCAAGTATTGAAATGTACCTAGCTAAGGTCAAGGTCATAAAATAAATCGTTCCACCATATAATCTAAAAAAAATTCATATCTTCCACGAAAAAATTTAGGTGATTTACTAATTCATTTCCCAAATTATAGACCTTTGTCATCCCTTCACACACTTCTTAAAAAAGGGTAATTCATTCCAATGAAACAAGGATTTTTAGGAGGCATTTTATCAAATGAAATCATATTTAGATAATACACCATTTCTGGACCCTACAACACCAATCAAACCATTTTTACACTACACATTGGATACTCAACATGACTTGGGGGAGATTTTGGCTTAACACAATGAAAATGGTAAGGAAAGAGTAGTTTATTGATTGAGAAAGACATTGGTCTCCTATGAACATGATTATTTACCTATTGAAAAGGCATGTTTAGAAGTATTTTTTACCTCTAAAACATTATGACACTACATGCTCAATAATTAGATCATCATCATTATAAAATATTATATACTCAAGTATCTTCTATCCAAAGTAACATTGTAGGCCGCATGGCCAAATGGATTATCCTCTTAAGTGAATTTTACATTGAATACACAAATCATAAATATATTAAAGGTTAGGTCCTTACTGATTATTTAACAAAATATCCATTAGTAGATACACATACATTAACATTTGGGTTTCTAGATGAGTCCTTTTTTCCATTTAAGAATTAAAAAAATGGAAGTTTTATTTTGATGGGTCATTCACATCCCATGAGTCAGGGTAGGTTTTTTATTTATTACACCGTACGAAGATCTTATCCCCAAGGATTTTCACATTGGCTTCCCATGTACAAATAAAATTTCAAAATATGAGACACTTCTTGCAAGACTTTGTAGTTTCATTTAATGATATGTTCAACTCTTGTAAGTTTTTATTGATTCAAAGTTAATAATAAATCAAGTAAACAATCAATATCAAACAAAGGATGATAATCTCATGCCATACATTGCCATGATAGATAGTCTTGAGAAATATTTTGAGCACATAACATTTGAACAAGTACCAAGGGTCAATGATAGTTCAAAAGAGGCCATGGATACTATTGGTTTACTTCAAAAAATGTCTTTGGATATTCATTAATATTGGTTCCTAATTAAACACCTCATTGTCTTTGCATATGATTATCCATGATTTGAAATTGTATGTGAGATCATTGTTCCAAATTAACCATGGTATAATAATATTTACATCTAAGTTCATGGATAAATCCTTCCAAAATAATTATCACATAACCAACACAAATCCTTCATCCATAACACATCCCAATATACCTTATTTGGCAACACATTCTATTATAAAGGCTATGATGGAACCCTAATGCATTATTTAAATTTAGGAGAGGAAATTTATCCATCAAAGATGTTCATGATGGGATTTTTTGGGTCAATAATATTAGAATGGTCCTTTCTAATAAAATCCTTCACATAGGATACTATTGGCCAACTATGGAAACTAATGCATGTACATATGTCAAAAAGTGTGTTTTTCCCATAAGCATGGTAACCTGATTCACGCTATCACAAGCATCAAAGTTGATTAAAAATGTCTAGCCATTTAAAACATGGGGACTCGATATCATATGGAATATAAATCTCACTTCATATACATTCATAAAAACTTACTAATTACTATCAAGTATTTTACAAAATGGGTTGAGGCAATCCCTCTCACTTATGTAATCAGTAATCTAATAACTAGATTTAGTTTTCATCATATCATTTATTGGTATGGCATCCTATAAAACATCATTTATGATAATGGAAAATAATTAAATAATAATGACATTAAATCCCTCTATTCCTAATTCCACATCTAACATAAATGGTCCACTCCTTATTATCCACAAGGCATCCAACAAAAACATCCTTAAAATCATCAAAAGGACTATTAATGATGTTGGTCATGATTGGAATTTATAATTATTTCCTACCTTTTGGGCTTACCAAACTAATATATACACTCCCATAGGTGCTACACCCTATTCTTTAGTCTTCAAATTATAAGCAGACCTACATATTGAGATCAAGTTACTCTCCCTATGTATTTAATTGTAGGATGTTATTAATGATGAGGATTATAGGGTTGCATGGCTAAAAGATCTATAACTCCTTGATGAAAAAATATTGACAACACTAAATCATCTCAAGTATAATCAAAATAGGATGAGCCATAATTATAACAAGAAAATAAAATCTCAATAGTTTGAAGCTAGTGACCTTATTATTAAATAAAATCAAAATATTACAAATGCAAAACGAGAGAATAAAGGCAAGTTTGATCCTATTTGGCTAACTCCATATGTCATCACTGCTAAGTATGGTTTTGGTGCTTAAAAATTGGACACAAAATATGGAAGATATCTATATGATCCCATGAATATCATTCGCCTCAAGCATTTATATGCTTCATGTCCATCCAAAAAAATAAATAAATAAAAAATAAAATATTAAAATACTAAAAAATAAAAAAATAAGAATATAAAATATTAAAAAAAATTGTAAAAGGAATCAAAAAATAAAATAGAAAAGATGAAGAGAAATAGTATGTCCAAATGTGAAAATCATTTTTATGGAATATTGGATAAGTACCATATTGAAGACCAATTTTTTGTCACCACGTGTAAAATTACATGATCTATGATTTCCCTTATGCTTGGGGGTAAGTATATATTCTTTAAAATCCCTCCATCCAATCCATATCATTATCCAACAAACCCTTTCCTATTTTGACCTTGGTGGTGATATATAGCTATTACATGGTGAGGTAGGTTTTAATAGATCAAAATGTGTCAACTTATTTTTAGTGGGATATCAGAGTGACATAGGGGCAAATTCCATGTCTTGTGATCCTTGAAGAGATTAATTTTGTCCACATACATTCATTTGTCCTTCACATCCTAACTCTCTTTCCACCTCCATTGCTAGAGTCAATTTTGTCTTTGTCAGCAACTATAATTCACACATCCTCAACACCCTTCAATATATATGCACTCCAAAAATTAAAAAACATTAATAAAATACAAAATAATACCAAAAATAATGATACAAAGAGACAACACCAAGAGTTCTTGTCAGTAATCTTGGTTTAGGTTGACTTAAATCCTAGATCTATTTTCAATCAAATTATAGTCATTTAATTAGGAGCATTATTTATACATCTTATCCATTGCATGTATACTTGCTTGGGGAACCATCTATCTTTCACACAAATATTTTTACTTGATTAATGACAAGATTATTTTTGTTACAAATATTTTTGGGTTTTTGTGTATTTTATTAATTGCTTGTTTATTTTATTTTATTTTCCTATTGTGCCTTGAATCAATATAAATGTGTCAATAGGTCATCATGGTTTTTCTATATCATTGTTATTTATTGCACTTGAAATTGAGTCCATCCATAGACATACAACAACAATGTTATCTTGATTTTTCCATATCATGGTGTGCTTATATCATTTGTCTACTGGATTAGGGTCAATCCTTACACACACTATGACTAGGTCATAATGGTGCAGACTATACTACGCTACATAAAAAATTATGTTACAAAGTGTATGAGGTGGTGTGATAAAATTATAGTGTATTATCCTTGCAAAAATATATCCACATATTAACATCCCTGTTTGAATCCAATCAATTCATCCATACTTGAACAATAAAAGTCAAATCAACATCAATCATCATCATCGCTCCCCTTTTTAGGACAAATACATTATATTGAGGTTCATTTGGACTTCATAGGCAACACCCAACTACATAGGGTTTAGGAGGTAAGCTTAATCATCCTTATTATCATTTAGATCCATTATCACTCCTAATAATTTTATTGCATTCCTCCTCCATAATAAACTACTCACACCATCACTACCCATCCCCTCATTATTTTTAGTATAAATATATTTTAATCACCCGTCAAGCCTTTTAATCTATTTTAACAAGATGATTAATGACTGACATCATGTCATGCCTCCATATTTACCAATCCTTTATGTTGATGAAATTAGTGTTCTCTTCATATCACTAAGAAATGGGATTAAAATAATAAACTCAATTTTAAGTCCTAGAAGACTTAGGAATTGAGTTATTTACACAACTACTACTAAAAATAATAAAATAGCAGAGGTATGGCCATCACTTGTAAGTTTGCAAATAGACCCCACTGTAGGGAAAACAAATTATAAAACATTGACACTTTATTTCTTGCTAATATTTTTGAAACTTTCTAAACTTTGCCAATTATTTCCTAAGCACAAACAAACCATGAATATTTACAAAATGAGCTAAACTAAAGTGACTCATGGGGTAGATCCAAAGGTAAGTAGGGTAGGGAAAAAAAGAAAGTTTGCTTCAGATGGTTAGAGGTGTTAATTATTATAACCTCTATGAAAATAACATGTAAAACTAACATTCACCAACCCTAGTATAATACTTAGAGCTAAATGAATGTAATTAAAACTTCAAAGGAAAGGAGATGCATATATATGAAAGCATATGTCGCATGATAATTACTTATTCACTTCAAATTGCATAAGCACATTAAACTAAAAATAAGATGAAATAAAGCACATAAACCAATAAATTTAATAGCCTAATGTTAAACTCAAACCAATAGATGCATTTATTAATATTATTTCCAGATTAGTCAACATAAAATAAACCATTAATTCTCCAAAAGCATGAGAAGCAGAAACTAAAGAACACACAATACAGCATTCAGACAATCTCATGAACTCTTAGCTCTTTTGCATTAATTATCTAAATAGGCCTCATTTTTCTTGAAAAATAAAATGAGGGGGAATACCCCTATATATAGGCCTCAAAATGTCTATACAAGTTCAAGTGGGTCCATTAAAAGATTCCCAAACATAGCCAAGTAGTTTTTACCTTTTGAATAACAATAACTAAAATACCACATATTACAAGGGAATATTCCAAATTTGAATTTAAAAAATAAAAAAAATTCCTCAAGATCCTGGTTATTTTGGATAGTTTGGTTGTGGTCGTGTGTTTGAAGGGTAACTTGTTGCAATGCCACTTGTTGACTAGCTTGCAATTGTAACCTTTGTTTCTCTACCTCTACCCTTGTCCAAACTTCAAAGCATGCCAAGTAGTCCTAATTAACTTAATTGAAATTATAGATCTTATGATGAAATAGGTTAATAATTTATTAAATAATCCATCCATGCTTTGCAAGTATAGGTTTCAATGCTTCTTCAATAGACTCAACTCTTTCTAGCCTTTAATGAGTAAAAGCCATAATGTTCATCACTTTAGTGGTAGTCTTGGCATTGGCTATGTCTTGTTAGAATTTTGAAATAAATAATTTCATTTGACCCTAAAATATTGGTCATACATAAATCTACAATCAGGTTTGGTCACCCTAGTGACCATAGCATCCTTTAGCAATAGGGAAATCCTAAACTCTATTTTTTCCAAGGATGCAGTTACATACTTAACTTGTTTCAGCCACCTTTTCAATATTCTTCTTCTATTAATCATTATAGTTTCTACCAAGATGAATTATTCAAGTGGAAATGTCTTAAGGTCGAGGAATTTTGTATTCCTTTTAACTCTAGCCAAGTTTGTCAACTTGGCATCCTAGAGTGCAAATCTTTGGTCATATTTAATGACCACATTAAACTACAGAGTCCCATCCTCTTGTCTTCTCTTCATGATCTTGTATAAACTAAAGATATTTATGTTTGCATTTATTATTTGGACTTTAGTATTCTCTATCACTATAGGCAATTCTTACTCCCTCAATCTCTTCACCTCTTGCTACATACATTTCATTACAGCCACTATACATTATGTATTGGCTTGGACCATGCACACAGGGTCCTATGCATACTCATTTAATTCACATAATCTAGCCTTCCTATTATTTGTTAAATTTAAGAGGTAATCTTCAATTTCATGAGCCATAATTGAGCTATATTGGGGATATTCAATCTACCTCCTCACCACTCTTTTCATGGTACCTATAACAACATTAAATTCCATGCCAATCTATGGTGCAGAGAGGACTACCTAACGTCTCTCTTGTCTTGTTTATAGTATAATATATGTGACACAATTTAGGATAAAATTAGGCATTAGATTTTCTATAGGTGGTACTAGAGGTGGTGTAGCTGAGGTAGAGGCCATAGCTATAAAAAGAATGTGTGACAAGTTTGTTGTGATTATATACCTAAGTGTTTTAAATGCAGTTCTAGTAGGGCCCATATTTAGAATAAATGAAGGCAATTTTGGGGGCACACTTATGCTTACATACATATAAATAATGAATGGGGATATAAGAAAATGTGGATTTGTAAAGGTGAAAAGTTTTGAAATGGGCCTTGATGGCCTTGTTGATGTAGGGAAACCAATAGCAAAAGATGCACTAGTTGTTGTTGCCTAGGAAGAAGTGGAACTAACAGTCTAACTAGTACTAGTGCCTAATGAAGATGCAATATTTTTAGTGGCATTAAAAATGAAATTGGGGATGGTAAATCCCAAGGAACTACTAGTTTTTCCTAGGCTAGTATCATCTAAAGATTGAGAAATGGTAGTTTCATTTATTGATGATACTAAATCTAGTGGGGGAAAAACAATAGATGAGATACCCATGGAAGCAACAATAGGATAAATCCCAAGTAGGATGATAGTTTTATTTATGCTCATTGATGGGGGAGAAATGGTAGGAGGAGAAAATATAGAAGTAAAGGTAGTTGGAGATGTAATTACAATTAGAAAAGAATGTAGTGGTGATGTAAATACATTAGGATCTTGTGTTCAAAGGGTATCTTCTAGTATGCTAGTGGTAAAAAATAGAAGTAGATGGATAAAATATTAGAGAGGGAGTAGTTTCTTGTTCTTTCACAACTTGGGTGCCTACAAGAGTTGATTGAGTTAGAAGATATATAGCAATTTGAGAATATGGTTGAGGAGTTATTGCTCCTCTCATAATTGACTTAGGCTCCCTATTCCTCTTGTAGACCTTTTCAATGTTTATACCAACCAGTGCCTTCATTTCTTCCATCGAGAGCTCAATGTATTATTCAAATTCATTAAGGTCAATAACAATAGGGTTATTTTAACCTAAGATTTATAGAATGGCTCCCATGGTAGATGCAGAGATTATTATAGTCCTTTGGGAGGGGTCAAGTTTATTGATATATCCTCCTTGATTAGAGCCTAGAGGTAAGTCCTAAATTCTTAAAGTGGCAAGTTGTGGAGGTCTATTTGGCCTGTTCCTAACAAGAGGAATGTTGTCTTCATATTCTTCATCTTGACCTTCCTCACATTTAGCATCAAACATGTTCCCATGTGATGTTGGTGGCCAAGATTTAGTAATATCTTGATTTTTATTCTCCCTACCCAGTCTCAACTCTAGTTTAATGATCTCCATTGCTACATTCTAAAGTACCACCTCATCATTCAGATCATCACTATATATCCACTTGTGGACTTCTTCTCAATTCTTGTATTCCTTTACTACATATTTATTGAATCTAAATATATGCTTGATAATGACCTTATTGGGATCCCATGGTTCGAATTCATCTTTAGGCAATAGGTATGAATCCCTATGCCTAACAACTACAACAACATCATACCACTTAGTAATCACGGTCTTCCCCAGTTTGTAAGGAACCTTATGGGGGTCCATTTTATTCTTGTCCTTGAAAATTCCATCAACTCCATGAAAAAATTGATAGGACATTTATTCTTTATCTAGCTTCATTGGCACAAACCTTGGTGGTCTAAGAAGGGACACCATCACTCCTACCATCTTGATAACCATGCAGTTCAAATATAACCAATAATTACCAATGTCTTTAAAGGTTTTCTTGATTCTAGTGGAAACCCTATGCATCTTGAATTCATTAATCAATTGATAGACCACTAGGTAGAACCATTTTGTAATCACTCTCATATTGCATCTTAATCTATGAATATGCATTGTAGAAAAAAGTTAAGGTACAACTTCTAGATGCTCAAGAAACCATGAATCTCAACCTAGTTGAGAAGTTTTATAGATTGCATCTAATAATTAGATCATCATAAAGATAGGGGCACCATTCTTTCAAGTGTCATGTATTGAATACACCAAGTTATTGTTGATAATTTCCCCAAGTAGGGGGATCTGTTGGTCTTCTAAGATTATTTGTATTAATGAAATAATCTTTATGTCTAGATAAGCCTTGTGTGGACTACCAAATATTCTATTCAAGAGGGCTAGGACAATTTTTACTCCTTATTTGAATTGTTTGATGGGAAAGTTTCCTTAATCGTCCATGAAAATAGTTCCCATTGGGTCAATCACCCATGAAGCCAAGACCTTCTTTGAGGAGTGCACTTCATAAAATTTATCGATTATGACCTCGTTATATTTTATCTATGGTTAGGGAAGGTCATAGTATTTTTAAAATCTTGGTCCTTCTATGAAAGTAATAGGGATCCCTATGGACATTAATTTAATTTGCTTGTATTCACACATTGACCTCCCAAAAATTACTGTAAACTAGGTTAGTCATGGCATGACCTCTGGATTAGATGTAGCCTTGTGAAGACTAACTATAATAATGGAAAGGATATCATAAGCGAGTTAGATTTCATGAGGCCTGGTTTCATTCTCATCAATATCCCTTTCAAATTCTAAATTAAAATATATGCTACTATAATACAAGTCATTAGATGTTATGGGCTCTATAATAAATTCATTATATTTAAAGATGACTAAAGAACTATTCTAAAATAAAAAGTCATCATTACCAAAGGAATTGATATTACCTAGAATAGAAGGACCTACTTGTTCCATATGTTAAAATAATTTAGGTATAAATTAATATTTATTTGTATCTTTTTGTAATTTTCAAGATCCAAAATAGCAATTAGGAGTCTAATTTACTAATGGATTGAGATTTGTCAAATTATGAGAGCATAAATAGTAGAGAAAGCAAATGCGTATAGCTTAGAAATTAAAATAAAAATAGCCTTGATTGAGTAGCATTTTGAATGATTCCTCTAATTAATGAAATGTTGATGGTGATCCTAGTTTATGCCATATTAATGGCAAGCTTGTCAACCTTGTAAATATTTGAAATAACTTTGAACTATTGCTTCTAGTAACTAATTGAACCATAATTCAATTTAGATTTAATTTTTATTTGATTTTCCATCAATTTTAGATTTAAAACTAAATATTTCCACCTTTCAACATGTGGCTACCACCTCAAATCCAACTAAGCACTCGTGTGGCCTAAATATGACTAAGCTTCCTAGTTGTCTCATAATTCAAACATGTCACACCTTTTGATTGCCTCATGGACTCTTAAAATGTAGATATTCATGATGAATCATATGTATCTCACCATGTGGCATATTTTAATTCATATGGAGCTCTTAGGTGTGGTTTTTCAATTTTTATTGGCCATAGGAGTGATATGCATCGCTCTCATAGGGAATTATAACTTTCCTTGCCAAGTATCTCTCTCAGAAGGCTTTTAGACAATTTTCAACAACTTGGTCCTAATAAAATGGCTTGGGTGGAGACATGCATTGATCTAAAAAGTAATTTTATGTATTTTGAATATAAATAACATGGTAATGACATGTGGCATCATTACATGGGCCCAAAGGGGATACATGTCATTCTTGTGGCATATTGTTTGTTATTATACCAAGTATCAATCTTAGAAGGCACCTTGGATAATTATATATCATCAAACCTTGATCAAATAGCCCAAGTGTAAATATGTGTCTACATCATGATCTCTCATGAGCTTTGGATGGATGTAATGTGGTACAGATACACAGTGACCTCAGATGAACCCAAGAGAGAAATGTGTTGCCTCAAAAGGTCACTCAAGTCTGGTTGGTTGTTATTGAGATACACAATGACATCTTGTAGGATTATACACTATGAAAAGATAGATGAGGGACATGTGGTAGCTTGGATTAGATGGGATCACTTGCAAGGGCTAAGATCCTAACACGTAGCCATGGGATTTGATTTTTAATGGCTAACTTCTTATGATCCCTCTAGATGGTGCCACGTATCTCAAAAACTTAGTAGATTTTTTCTAGGTATCTCATGTGGGATACTATGAATCATTGAGGCATTGTGAGGCTTGGTTAGGTAGACATTTGTTCTTTTAGGTCGTAGTTTTAATATTGACATCTTACAAGGTGTCATAAACCATAACTTTAATTTGACATCCTGTGAAGTCAAGTGAGAAACTAAGTTATCTTTTTGAAGACATCATTTCCCATATTTGGCAAATGTTAACAAGTTTATAGCAAATATTTTAAAAGAAAATACCTTAAACATAACATAATGTTAATTTAATAAAACCTAATGAAGATTTTTTTATGTCTATTAGAGAGCCAGGTCATACTTAGCAAAAGCCTATTTGTATACAATTAAACCATCAATGGTCAATAAATCATTGATGAATAAAACTTGAAGAACACTTATAATAATTTGAATATTTCTAAGTATCAATCCTTATTGCAAAATGAATTATTAATCAAAATTTATAGAAATGCAAGTATTGGTAAATTCAATAAATTCTACATGTAGTCAAATGATGTAATATACTTAGCATCTTGGGCACTTTTGAAAATTGAAGAAAGGAGGTTCCCCATTCTCAGAATAGGAAATGTTGATCATCAAAAAATGGAAAACTCTATGGGGAAACATCAAAAAATTTAGAATCTAGATATTTTATTTAAAGATAAATCAAACAATTAGTTATGTTAATATGATCTTTAATTAGTACCAAAATTATTTTTTAGAACTAATGAAATCCCACATTTTTGAAATAATGTTTAAACCTTGTAGACAATCATATTATGTGTGTGCTTTGAGTTTACTTAACTATTGCCACTGGGTTCAAAAATAATAAGTTTCAAGTTTCAAGACATCAAACATGAAATGACTTACACATTATTTAGATTTTATATAACTATAATTTGCTTAGTTGAGGATGGATTGGGCATTATTTTACTACCATCCATACATCCATAGCCTTGACAAAGATACCTTTGGCTCTACTTTGGGCCTTGCTCTACTACTATCCATGCATCCATAGCCCTGATAGAAATTTCTTAAATAACCATTCATGGAATCTAAAAGTAGTTTATGATTTCACTTCATCATTTTTTTATGCCTGCATTCATAAACTAGAATGGTTGGGAACTAGAATTATCTAGGTGTAAGGTTTTGTCAAGACATATTCTATATGTAATTCACTTTTAGATATCAAATTCTACCCTAGAAATTTACATGGTGAATTTAAGTGATAGTATGATGGTCCACACATATTCAAAATTTTGTTCAAGAAAATGTTCATTCATTGGAACTATATTACAGTCTTAAAATGACTTAGTATTTTCATGAGAAACTAACTTCTAATTAATGCTACCCAACTTTTCTAAATTGAAACACTACTAAAGATTTCCAAAGTTTGGATGACCAATGTTTAAAACCAATAATCCCTTCTTCCCATTTTTAGGACCATATTAACATAGATTGAGCCAATGATTCTTGTCCAAATGACTTATTACTAAGCTACATCACACAATATAAAATGAGAAACAAGTGGAAATAAAGAAAAAACACAACATTAAAGTAAATCAAGAAAGGAAAATAATCTACTCCTACTTACTCTAACTCTAAATAAGCCTACTATCCTTATAGAGTTTACGATAGAGTGGTAAAGAAATAATGTTTCATGTACTTCCCATTGAATTACAAGGTTAAGTCATTACCTTGTAGGTCTTTGAGCCTAAATGTGTTTTTGATCAATATTTCTTCCACTTGATATGGTCCAATCTAGAGAGGAGTGAACTTGCCATGTTATCCCTTCTTCTCATGGGCCTTATTGTACAGTAAGACCAAGTTTGATATGTGAAATGCTTTAACTTTAGATTTTTTATCAAACCATCTCTTTAAAACATCTATATTCTTGCTAAAATTATTCAATGCTATGTCTCTAGCATCTTCCATTTATATGATGTTTAGTATTTAGGATTGTACTCTTTTATCATCTTGCACATATTTGGCCATAAACTCATAGGTTGGCAAATTTAGTGTGATATAAAAAATAGGTTGCTACCCGTAGACTAGTAGGAATGGTGAGGTTTTGAGAACGTATTTTTATATCATTTTATCTACCCATAAGGCATAATTTAGTAGGGACTACCATTCTTTGGGTTTCTTATCTACAAATTTCTTGATGGCACTCATCAAGTTTTTGTTGGTGGATTTTGTAACTCCATTACCATGGGGGTAATATTTTGAAGGAAATGTGATGACTAATTATCATATGCCCACTTAGTGAATTCAATTGACATAAAGTCTGGGCCATTATCACCTACCAAAAATAGGGGCATCCCAAACTGAGTGATGATATTTTATTTTAGAAAAGTGATGATGTCAATTACTCTACTATTCTTGGTGGCCATTGCTTCACTCCACCTAGTGAAATAACCATGGGAGTGAGAAAAAATTTATGCAATAAAGAGGAGTTAGGATTTATAACTGATATGAAGTTGAGGCCCCATTATGCAAATGGATTCATTTCAATCACTGGTTATGAATACATGGTTACCTTTGTCTCTCATTGATCAAATACTTGACATTGATGACACATTCACACATAAGCATGGGAGTCTTTGAATATGGTTATCCAATAGTAGCTTACTCTCAATACATTATGCACTATGGTATGCCTTGAAGGGTTAACACTTCCTAATTTATTATGGAAATTATTCATGATTTCCATGGCCACATCTCTAGAAACACATATTAGATAAATCCCCTCATATTTTTCCTATAGAGGACTCTCCTTTTAACCATGAAATGAGATGATCTTATCTTGAGGGCCCTTTTTTCTCACTTTTAAGTTGTGGGGAAATCCATGTAGTAAATAGTGAACAATATCCTTGTAATAATCACCACTGGATAATTTATTTACTTTAACTTGCAAAACATGAATGCATGGATCAATATTTGTAATAAGCTAGATTAGATCCTGGCTTCTAACTAACTTAGTATATTTTATTTCTATTTCATATTATTGGAGTTTGGTTCATCCACTTCCTTATTTGTTCTCCAAATTCATTTGTCCCAACATCAACTTGATAGCTAGATCAGACACTATGGCATACATCTTGTTACTCAGGATGTACTGTCTAAACTTGTTAACAGCCTTCACCAAAGCATAAGCTTGTTTATCTAAAATAGGATAGTTGAGTTCTTTGTTCTTCAATTTGGTGCTCATGAATGATATATGGTTCTCTTTATCATCCTCTTTCTGCATCAAGATAGTGGCAATAATGTGATGAGAAGCAAAATATTTTAGATAAAATTCTTTACTAAAATTAAGACTTATCATAACATAAGCTTGAACAATAGCATCCTTAATGTCATGAAATGCCTTCTTTTCTTTATTAGTCCATTCTATATTTTCATCTTTCTTTAGCATTATGTTGCATGGTCTTACAATCTCTACAAAACTAGAGATAAATTTTATTAAAAAATTCATCTTACCAAAGAAAAATTTAAACATTTTTTTGTTGTTAGGGATTTCTACCTTTGAAATTGCATTTATCCTATCAGGGTCATGTTGAGGTCAACATATCCCCATTCATGAAAAATGGGGACCCTCATTTAAAATTTTGAAAATTTGTCATTTAAATTGAAAATTCTATTTGATCAAATGTATTTATTTGAAAATATTCCACACCAGTGGTTTGTTTGGTATATTTACATGCAACCCTTATTCTATCCTAACTAATATTTCTAATGGTTTCCTCTTATGTTTCCATTTTGAAAATTCCATGAAGTCCCACTGATATGAATATTATTTGGGGTTTTCTACTTTAATGCTAACCTAGCCCCATTTATTAAAACATGGTCTTTAAATTGATTAATTGAATTCATATTTGAAACCCAAAAAACCCTTAGTATAAATTATTTAGCATAAACCCTTTGAATTCAATTCAAATTTTTGCGAGAATAAATTTATGCAAGAACATTTAATATTGTCATGGACTTCATCTAAAGATTTATCCTAAGGTCCTAGTCATGTTTATTAACATGACCAAACCTTAGGATATAACTTTGTCCTAAGTCCTCTTTTATTTCCCAAAACCCTTAGTCTACATTATCATGCACCTAGACTAGTTTAACATGGGGACACTTTATCACGTTCTAAACTTAGCCTAAAGCCTTAACCCTCAATTTCTAATTGTGTTTATTAATGCAATGAAACTTTATGCTAAAGATTTAGTCTAAAATCTTTTATTCCTCAAGCCCTAACTTTATTATTTTCATTATCCATAGGATCAATGCAAGGGAGACATCTGGCAAGATCTTGAAGCTCAATAGGCAAGATCTAATGGTATGTAAGCACTCATCCAAGTCAAATTATCAAAAATTATAGGTAGAAAGTGGTGGTGATAAGTTTCATAAATTTAGTGGATAGAATAAAGTTAGGCATATCAAAATTAGTGTTTTAAATTAAAGCGTACACTTAGAGATCTAATGGTGCACATGAAGCTAGTCAATATAAAGTAGACCATAATTAACGAAGCACATTGATTCAAGTAATGAATATCCAATGGTTCAAGATGAATTTAAATTTTTAAAGAGACTCGAATGAATGTAATAATGATGCATGTTATAATCATGGTAAATCAAATAAAGATCAACCAATAGAGTTAAATCTCAAGGATCATGATCAACCACACATAAAAATCTAACTTTTCAAAGGGACCAAGACCAATGAGAGGATTCCACATGGTGAAATGATATATAAATAATGCAAAGAGCTTAGATTGCATGAGATGCTACCATCTAACATAATCTTGTGAGATCAAAAATAAAGATCGATGGTTATGATAAGTTCAAAATTCAAATACTTCTTAAAATATCTAACAGTGTGTATTTGATCTAATCTCAATATTGAAAAAGGTGATGAAATGTGTTTAAAAGTGATAAATGATCATTTTTTAAATAAATGAGTAGGATTATATGGTAGTGACACACAAGCAAGCTAGGTTAGATGAAATATTTTTTGGACCCATGACACCAAAGGTATAAATATAACAATCTAATAAAAGTCTAAGGCATGAAACTCTTAATTTAAACTCAATTGCCTCCATTCATGCTATACAAAAACCTTCAAATGAACCTTAATAGTATGGAATCCTTGGTTTTTCCTTATTGTCATTATAATTGAGCCAATAAGAATTGAATAATCATTTGTGCATAGATAATTTGATTCAAAGCTAAATTTATATCCACTAGTGAGTAATTTGAACAAAACTCATAGCAATGATAATTCAAAAGGGTATTTCAAAGGAGGATGTCAAACTTTATTTGATGTTAGATGTAGAGGGATGAGTGTTTAGAAACAAAATTTGTTGCCAATGCTATGAACACTAATGACAAAAACTAGTTAAATATATGCTGGACCATTGAGAATCAACCAACCATCACTCAAGAAGAGGAGAAAAATCTATCAACCAAAAGACTATATGATGATATAATGGCCATTCAAATGTTAGGTATTCATTATGTGGTATCCAAGCCTAAGTTACTTCACTGTATCAACATTCTTACTCCTATTTTTAAATAAATAAAGATAGATAAGGGTATGCTAGTCAGTGAACATAATTTGAGCAAGGTGGCTTATATTTGTCATTTGAATTCTATTATAAGTTTCTAAAACCTTATATTGAATTAGATTCAATCAATTCCTAGGCCAAGTAACATGATTTGAAAATCACTCTATCCATGTGGCTATATTTTGGAAACAAGGTTTTCTCTGACTTCAAAAAAAACATTCCCATTAGCTAATTTAGACTTGGGATTATGATGATAATGACTATGTTAAACAAATTATGTGGAAATACCAACACTACATTTGTAGACCAAATTTGGTATGTATAGTCTACTTTATGGTTGAAAAGGAAACTATTCCTCCTTTGGGTTAAATTACAATCATCTCATTGAGTAGGTAGAATTTTGCAATCAAAAATAAGAAGAAAACAAAAAAAATTATGATGACATAACCTTTGGATGTTCTCTATTCAACTACCAAGATCCCAAACTAGAGTGAGTGGTCTCCCATTGGAACCCAAAATATTTCATAGCATTATTCAAAATCACACATATTCAAATATAGGGACCACATAATTCATTTGTGGTTGTGTTTATCCAGCCTTAAGTGAGGCTATAACTAAGATTCTAATGGAAAGGGTTAGTCTAGTGATAAAAAATTGGTGGAAGCAATAGGGGATATCTACTTATATCCAGATTTCACTATTATAAGGATTGAGGGAACACAAAGTCCCCCTCTAAAGCTACTTATTCATGTTCTTGAAAATCTAGCTAAATAAGAAGTTGCTTATTAGCTATTCCATGGCATTGATAATCTCTATAAAGTCAAATGGAAGGGACTCCTTCATGGTATCCTTGTCTAAGTGTTAAAAAACATTTGAAGATTAAGGGAATGTTGAACATACCTTATGATCATCAACCAAGTGATTTTGACCCTGTTTATACCAAAGCATCCTCATACTTTGAAGTCATTAAAAAATTGAAGGAGCACAACCAAACCTGAATTTATACTTGAAAGGAATAAGAAGATTGATGATAGATGGCAATTGGGGCCTAAATAGTATCATTTATTAAGCAATGCACCTACTAGAACTCCATCAACTCAACCACAAGTAGATCTTAGACCTAAATTCCAAAATGAGCATAGGCCTTAAGAACAAAGGCTAGGAGAGGTAACTTCAAGTTAATTAGCTCCTAGACCTTCATCTCAGATAGAGGAACAAGGATCAACTTTTGAAAATATTCAAATCATTTTCATGGACCCTAATGAATATGTAGAAGATGCATTGAAACTAATATACAATGCCTATGAGTTAGATGTTGATGAGGTTTAAGATGAGCAAGATAAAGAAGAGAAAGGGAAGGAAGTGTTGGACTTAGTTCCTATTGGCATTCATAAGAGGAAATCTAAGCTCCCCATTGATCCCAAAACTAAGAAGCCCAAAATGACTTCAACTCCTCCTTTAAGTCAAGTGAATATAGTTAGTGAAGAAAACATCATTTATGATCCAACCATTCTATAATATTTCATCTATGAACCAAAATTATAGAAATTCCCTTATGTGCATCATATTTGGGCCATGGTAAAGGACATAAACATCCCTTTAGAGAAAGAAATGAATCCTTGGATTTTGAATTCATAAGAAGAAGATAAGAGCAGATTGGCAGCCCTAGGTCAATCAAATGGAACATAAGTATAAGCCCCAACCCCTCATATGACTAAATTTGTAGTTAGTGTCAAGTTTGACCCAAAGACAATTGGATTGATGAGAGTGATATAGAAGAATATCTTGGTAGGTGGTGAAGAAGTAACATACCAGAAGGTAGAACCTTTTGCTGATTTGACTCAAGTAGGGAGACAAAGACCTAGAGAGGACACTATATTTGAGGAGGATCCCATGGAGTTAGTCTAGGCTCAAACTGAATAATTACAAGCTACCATCAAGGGTTTTAAGTTGAAAAATAATAACTTGGAGGAACAAGTTGTCTTGTTAGTCCCTAAGACAATGATCAAAATGTTTGAAGATGCTTTGTTTGATATGTTTGACTCTCTAAAATCAATAAAGTCCAAATAAGGTATATTGACCTAGTAAAACACTATGAACATTAGCCAAATCCAAAAATCATAGATTTCAACATATAAAGTAAAGGATTTGATAAATATTTTAGTTTTAATATCAAATCCCTAGTTTCAAAATAGTTAGCTTAGCTCATTTGAATATGGCCATGGTAGTATTCATGGACAAGATCAAAAGCTTAAGTAGATGGTCCAAGAGACTAGAAGATATTTTTGAAGATGAGAAGTAGTTACAGATTAGGATAGAGCATATATTAGGGAGCATTATCAAAGATCTAGATACACTCAACCCAACTAGTCTAAAAATTGATGATGAGTTCAAGCACATAACCATCCAAGTCATGGCTGAGGTGAAGTATCAAAATCAAGGAAAGATATGAGTTGACAATACAAATTTCATGGACATGATCTTTACTATATAGGAAAAGATTATAGAGGCTAAGAGAATTAAAGAAGCTTTAGAAAGGGTTGATAAGGATATCATAAGTATGGTAAACCAAGAAGATGAACTCTTATTAGAGCCCATTATGAACCTAAAGTTGATTTATGATCAACATGCCAAGGCAATAAAGGTCCTACAATAGAAATAGGGGACTATAGTGGCAAAAGGGTCTCAAAGCTGAATTTATGGATTAAAGCATATTATTTTGTAAAGTAACATGTATATGTTTAAAAATGATTATTATTTTATAAAGGCATGCAAAACTTGTAAAGAACATCACCTAGAGGTTAGTCCATTAGGAGTGTCATAATTCCAGAAAATTGTAAAAGGACAATTATTTATGACACTTGTCCAATTATAATTTGACAAAATTGACCACCATACCCCATAAATATTATATATAAGAGGTATGGTCAATTTTAAAAGGGAGGGAGTTTTTATAGCTAAATTATTTGTATAAACTTTGAGAAATTAATATAGACATAGAATTCGACAAAGATTATCTATTATTTATTTGTATGCTTGCTACATGTCTTCTCTCTCACTTATCTACTTTTATATTTAGATTTGAATGGTCCTTATGAATTTTGGATGTGCACTTTTAAATACAAAGTTTTCAATATTTTCTAATGCTAGATTGATTGAAAGTTCTTAGGTTCATTTCATCTCCTTTGCTTTCCTTGTAGATGTGCTTATTTTATTTGCTTGCAGGGGTAAACCTTTAAAGTGAATCTAGTTCTTATTTTCATTATTTCTACATTTATTAGATGTTTACCTGATGTGTGATAGGATTTTGTGTTAAGCTATTTCATGTCATACATTGGTTCTGATTTCATGTTTAGTTGAGTTTGAACTTTTTCATAATATATGTAATAAAGATTAGCAACATATTTATTCTTTACCTTACCCTTCCTTTTGATCCTTTCTTAACTAGCTCACCTTAGCTTAAGTATCATTATGAATATCCATTGTAACTTAGGTTTTATACTTATATTTGATCATAATTCACTTCACTTAATATAGACTAATTTTATTTTTAAAAGCTTACTTTCAGGCCTAGGTTGCTCCCAACAACCCATTATACAAATTTTGTGAAACAATCATTTTCTTTGCCACTATTCCAAAAAAGATAATTGGATTATCACAACTAAATACTCATGTAATGGACTCTTTGAGTTTGTAAATGAGAAGAATATCTCTCAAAACTCAATAAAACCCCGTGACACACTTTTAGGCATCAATAGGCTCAGTTTCGCTAGTGCTACAAAGAGGGCTTAGCTAAAGATTTGTAAATTTAACATGTATTTATTAATTTTATTGAATTGTGCTCAAATGTCAATGAATTATTTTCATATTTGTGTTATTCATATCTCAATTATGTAAATATCATTGATCTGCATAGTTTTAGACCAATCTTTAGGCTCCTTTGGCTAAAGATAGATATTCTTTGAAGGTCTAAGAAATATTATTGCAAAGGTAGTTAAAGCTTTGTAAATCTTATGTGTTTGAGCTTAGTAATAGAAATTTTGTTCAAAGGTTGATTTATTCTTTGCAAATTCATGTTTATTTAAATTTAAATGTGTAAATATCACTTTAACTCAAATGTTTTGAGGTATCTTTGAGCTTATTTAGTTGAATATATCCATCCTTTAAATAAATTTATACAAAATTAGCTTAACGTATTGATCTAATAATTATTATTTATAAATATAAGATTTATGCTTCATATCTCAAACATGATTCAAAAATTACAAGCTAGAACTATTAAGGATCATGACTAGGTCATGTTCTAAAATAAGGCTACTACTTCTCTCACTTGAAGTTCATAGGAAAGCAAGAGAAAATAAGGGTAAGTGAAGGGTTTCTAAATCCCATCCTAATTCACCTATATGTGGTGCTCTTTTATTTAACCCTTATCAAGGTATGACCTAGTTAGGTGGATCCTCCATTAACATGCCTAGATAGGTACATGACCTACCTTGAAACCTTGAGAAATATTTACCATCTTTTAGTTTTAATAATGTTGTCATAACTAAAGAATATATTAAAATTTTCAAATGTGCTTTAAGATTACTGAATGTAGTTCATGAAGATGTAGCTTGTATATTGTTTCTATTTACTTTCAAAGATGTTACATATGAGTAGTTTCTCAACATTCCTAAGAACTATATCACCAGTTGGAATGATTTTAATAGGATTTTCATTGATCAATTTGGTAATTTCATTATTCATTGCATCCTTTATCAACAATTCACAATGGCGAATAGAGATTTAAGTGAAACATTTAGATTTTTTAATGCCAAATTCTAGAAAATGTTTAGTAGAACCATAGCTCCTTATAGACCTGATGAGGCTTTGGCCTTAGATATTTACAAGGATGCTTTGGGTACCATGAATTGTGTGTTTCTTAAGAGGTATGTTGGAGTCATAAACACCTTAGCCTTGGCCTATGTTGAAGTTGTAACAATCAATGATCAAATGTATCCTCAAGGTCAACTTGCATATGCCATTCCCAATGTTAATCCTAATTTCCATACTTTGAATTTCATTCCTAATGACAATAAAAATGTGTCTTCCTAAATCAAACACCAACATTGAATCTATTTTTATTAAATCATGCTCATCCTGGCTAGAGCTTAGGATTCTTGAACAACACTACAAATAGACTTCATTCACAAAACCAAAAAGCTTTTGTGCTAACTAATAATAATACCTAGGTTCATAAATTAGAAACACCAAATAATGAGAATGAATCTATACTTAATATGGTTCAAAAGCTAAGTACTAATTTCCTTCAGTTGAAAAAGCAAATGGGTAATATAGGTCTAAACTCCAACAAAATTAATCTTATTAAAAGTTCAATAGGCCTAACAACTAGTTTCATAATGGTAAAAATGGAAATAACAATAAAAATAATGAATCATCTACTAATAATAAAAATCTTGAGATTAATATCTCTAATGTAACTCTAACTAAATATTATAGGTTTCACAATATGTCAAAGCATGGTAATTTGGATTATATTGAATTTTAAATGCTTTTGAATTTTTCCAAGATCAATTAGACACACATGAAGATGGAACTAATAGAGACAATATTGTAGGTACATCTAGATCTTCAAGATCATCTAACTATAATAATGTAACCCTCATGGTAGAGATATCTAAGATTCCTTTTTGAGAGGAGAATGAGCCTAAGGATACCCTAGAAGAGATTCATGCTTTTCAACAATATCTAAAGAAGACTTATCCTCTAAGGAATAGGGAGTATAATAAGCCTTTCATAACTTCAACTCCATCAGATAACTTTGAAACTCCTCCAGATCCTATAGTAGACAACAACCCTGAATCTCCAAAGGGAAGTACCTCCAAACACAATGTTGATTCACCTAGTACTTTCACTAAGGGTGGATATAATATAGTTGAGGATATGAAAAGGGTTAAGGCTAACATCACATTGCATGAGCTGATTCAAATTACTGAGCAGAGAGACTTTCTACTTAAATCTCTATCTAAAAATCTTGGTAAGTCACCAAAGACTACAAATGTTAATGTTTCTATGTATAAGAACAAAATAGATGTCCCACCTTTCTTACCAAAATTAAGAAAATTTGGTAAGATTTTGCAGAGTTATTTGTTAGACTTAGGTGCATCTACTAAAATAATGCCTATAGGTATTTATGAAAAACTTGGTTTGAGTCTAATAAAATTTGATAGGGTTGTTACTCAATTAGATAAATCTAGGGTGAAAGTAAGTGGATAAATGTTAAATGTTCATATGCAGCTTGCAGTTGAGCCAAAGATAGAATAGTTTATAGACATCCAAGTGGTGGATATCCCTAATGCTTACAGAATGATACTTATCAAGGATTGGATCAGGTCTTTAAATTGTTACATGTCCACTGATTGTTCACACATATGGCTTCCATTAAAGGGACTTCCAAATCAGATTTGAATTGAAAAAGAGCCTAAAATGAAGCATATAATCACCAAATACAATGATACAAATGAAAGGGTTAACATGATCAATTATGAATTAGGATTTTACACTCTTGACACATCCAAGATGTGTGACTCTAAAAATACTCAAGCTATTCATGGAATATGGAAATTATATTTTGATGATGTTAGGTGTAAATATGGTTCTAGAGTAGGAATTGTTCTAGTCAATCCCCTTGGGATAGAATTTAGTACTTCTTATAGACTTTAGTTTTCATCCACTAACAACTTGGCATAGTATGAATAATTGATCTTAGGATTTTAATTTGGCATTAAATATAAGCTCAAAGAGTTGTTGGTCTTTGGTGACTCTGAGATAGTGGTTAACCAAGTTAGAAGCAATTACTAGTGCAAACTATCATACCTCAAGCATATAAGTTTAGAGTGTAGGAATTGATACAATACTTTTATGCCTTTAACATTGTCTCTATTCTTAGAGAAAATAACCAAGTTGTTGATGATCTAGCCTCAGTTATAGCCAACCTTATGCCAAGTTTAAGTTCTAAACTAGAGAACCTTACCATTGAATTGATCTCATGCCCTTTGGTCCCTAAAAATGTTAACCATTTATAGGTATTTAGTGATGATCAACAAATAATAAACTTCATGAGTAGTTTAGGAGTATTTGAAGTACACATCATTGAAGAGGTTAATGAAGATCTCTTGATGAAGGCAATACTAATGACAATATTCTACAACTAAGTGATAATAAAATTCCTAAAGGCATGTTTGCCTTAGAGAGATTATTTGATATAGACAAACAAGTTAAAAATGTCAAAGTTCCCAAGGTAAATAAGAAATATTATAATGTAGTTGACCTAGGAATACAAGGTCAACCCCAGCTAGTCAATATTGGTACAACCTACACTAATGAAGAGTTGAGAAAAGCCAAAGAGTTGCTAGCTAGATATAGAGATGTTGTAACATGGTCTTATGAGGACTTAAAGATCTTTGATCCTAGTGTCATAACTCATACCCCTCCTCTAAAGAATGCTTGCAATCCTTTTAGGAAAAAATAAATACTAGTTAACCCTATGATGGAACCATTTATCTATAAGGAGGTTAAGAAGCTTCTAGATGCAAAGATAGTGTTTCCCATTAGACACTCCACTTGGGTAGCTAACCTAGTACTAGTTAGGAAGAAGAATGGGGAAATTGGGTTGTGCATTGAGTTTAAGAATCTGAATAGAGCATCTAAAAAAGATAACCATCCTTTGCCTTCACTTGACTAGGTTATCCAAATTGTTAGTGGCTTTGTAATGATGTCCTTTCTTGATGATTTTTGAGGTTATAACCAAGTACTTGTGAATAAGGAAGACAAATTAAATATTGCATTCACTATTAAGAGGGGCACCTTTGCTTACAAATAGATGCCATTTGGACTCATCAATGCAAGTGTAACTTTCTAAAGAGATATGGACCATGATTTTCAAGGTCTCATAGGTAAGTACATTATTATTTATATGGATGACCTTACTATGTTTTATAAAAATAGGGAGGACCATCGCATGCACTTGTAATAGGTATTTAAATGATGTAGGAGGTATGAAATCTCTCTCAATCCAAAAAAAACATTTTATGTGTTATTAAGGGAAAATTATTATGGCATATTATAAATAAATAAAGGATTTGTATGGACCTTAATAGAGTAAATTCCATATCCAAGAGATAACCCCACAATAGAAAAAAAGAACAAGAATCTTTCTTTGGGAAGATCAACTTTATGAGAAAGTTCATTTCTAGTTTTTCATAGATTGTGAGACCATTAAATGATATGTTGAAAAAGGAATCCAAGATCACATAGAATTAATAAACCAAGAAGGCATTCAAAGATATCAAATAATCAATTAGAAAGGCACTGATGTTGATAAGTCTTGACTTTTCAAAATATTTTTATCTTTATTCATTTACTTTTGACCATACAATAATTGTTGTTTTGACTTAGAAAATAGATGGATGTGACCATCCTATTGCATTCATGAGCACCAATTTTAAAAATGTTGAATTGAATTATCTTATAATTGACAATAAAATGCATGCTTTAGTTAATGCAGCTAATAAATTTAGGCATTACATTCTTAGGAATAAGGTGCATGCCATACTACCAGATCCTACCACTAAGCTTATACTTAGCCAATGTGAATTAGGAAAAATAATAGGTAAATGGATGTTCTTACTTTAAGAGTATGATTTATAAATTAAGACTACCAAATTAGTAAGGTGTTAATGAATAATTCAATTAATTTCCAATCCTAATCCTAAGTTAAGTGTCATTTTAAGCAACAAAGTTTCCAACCCAATGATTGGTATGATATCATTATCCATCTGGTAATCAATGGTACTTGCCTTGTAAGGTTGACCAAGGAGCAAAAGAGAGATTTGAGGCTCAATATAGCTCATTTAATAATCAAATATGGATTGCTTTTTAGGAAAAATCACAAAGGGATATACCTGATATGTGTCTTTAAAGAGGAAGCAATTGAGATCCTGAGTACTTTCCATGAAAAACATGGAAGTGGACACCCATTTGGAAGGACAAAAACACATAAGATTCTTAGGGTAGGTTATTATTTTCTTACAATCTTCAAGGATGCTCATAAACACGTGAGAGAGTGTAATCAATGATAAATAGTCAACACTAAAGAGCCGAATACAACCATGCCATTGAGGCCAATTATGATTGATAAACCCTTTGATTAATGGGGATTAGATTTTGTTGGGGTCATCAACCCTAAATCTTTAGAAGGACATAAATATTTGCTAACTGATACTAACTACTACACAAAATAGATAGAAGCATTGGAAACTAATAAATATAGGATTAAATATGTGATAAAGTGTGTAGAAGAAAACATATGTACTAGGTTTGGAACACTAGTATCTCTAGTCTGTGATAATGGATCTACCTTTATATTCATTGAGATGATTGAGTGGGCATATGAAAACAAAATTATTATCAAGTTTTCATCAAACAAGTACCCTCAAGGTAGTGGAGTCTCTGAGTCAACTAACAAGAATTTGATGAAAGCTATTAGGATGTTTTTTGCTAACAAACCAAGAACCTGGCATAAGTTACTCAAGTATACCCTTTGGGATGATAGAAAAAGAATCAATAAAGCTCTAAAATCATCACCATTTTTGCTTGTATATTGTCAAAAACTTATATTTCTCATCACACTCAAGCTTCCAACCTATAAATTCATGCAAGCGTACATGGAGGATGACTAATAATTTGTAAATTCTAGGTTACTTGACATTATTCAAATATAGGATGTAAGAGAAGAAGATTTTGCCAATTTCAACAAACATCAATCCATAACTAAGAGATGGTTTGACAAACATTATAAAATAAATGTGTTTAAATAAAGATACCTAGTTCTCCTCTTGGATAAAGCATCTAAACCAAAGGGGAAGCATGAAAATTTCACTCCTTTTTAGATTGGTCCCTATCAAATTTTAGAAACACTAGGGGATAACACCTTCAAGATTAATAATTTATAGGGGGAAAAGTTTACTTTGCCAATAAATGGACAATATCTCAAGCAGTATTTCTCTACTTCCCCACCCTAAGTCTATATGGACTAAATTATAAGAATAGTTAGATTTAGTGTAGGTAGGCTTCAGATTATTTTGCTTTCATATCCCTTATTTGTGCATAGTGTTTGTAATTATTTGTTTTCTTGTTGTTTGTTACTTTGTGTGTTTCCTTTTACATGCTTTATTCCTTGATTTCAATAAGTCTTTTCTAAGATATTCCTCAACTCAAAGTTTCATGAAACTACTTAAAAGAACTCCACAAATTAGGAATGCATGTATGACTCTCAAACAATGGTTGATCATGGATCCTTGAATTCTAAGTTTGATGCTGTGATTTAGAGAAATTGATCAAGACTAATGAATAGTTCAATTATTCCCTTAGAATCTTAAACCTTGTTCTAATCTAATCTAGATTCTATTAAATATTATATGTGTTGAATGGAATCTTGAATTATTAGGAATAAGTCATGTTTTCACTTTACAAACATTAATTGCTTGAGATGAAGTTTATAGCCAAGGATGATTTCCTAAGGATCAAAAATTTGACCAAATCCAAAAACCTAGCTAATATGGTCCCAAAACTTTGTTGGAAAGCTAAAAATACTTGAAAAATACAAAAAATAAGATCTTTGTTAAAGATTCAAAATCTTTCTCAGCAAAGGTGGTTCTGGTAACCTTCATCAAGGTTATGGATGCTTGGATGGCAGTGGAGTAAGGCCTTGAGTGGGACCAAAGGCATATCTATCAGGGTTATAGATGCCTAGATAGTAGTAGAGATATGCCTAGGCCTTCCCTAAAGTAAAATAATTGATTATTAATAGATATATAAAAGTGATATAAGTCAATGTTAATGGTTAAAGTCATTAATATGGAAGTTATTCTCTAAGTCCCATGGAAATCAATAAGTGGAATCAAAGCACATACACAACATGACTGGGTTTTGATGTTTGATCATAATTCTACATGTGCAAGATTTGTTTTGATTATAAATTGATCTTAATAATGGTACTTGATCAAGTGGAATAAGTGGCCTAATTATTAGTCTAAACCAAGAGTATCTAAAATCTAACATATTGATATATTTCCCCTAGAAGTCACCATTTATTGAGGTCAACATACACCCATTCCTAAAAAATGGAGACCCTCCTTTCAAATTTTGCAAATTTATGGTTTAAATTTAAAATTCTATTTGATCAAATTTATTTATTTGAAAATATTCCACACAAGTGGTTTGTTTTTTATATTTACATGTGACCCTTGTTTTATCCTAACTAATGTTACTAATGGTTGTCTCTTATGTTTCTAAGTTGCATATTCCATGAAGTCCAAATGGGGTGATCAATATTCAAGTTTTTATACTTTAATGTTAACCTATCTCCATTTATTAAAACTTGGTCTTTAAATTAATTAATTAGATTCATATTTAAAACCCAGAAAACCCTTAGTCTAAATTTTTTAGCCTAAAACCTTTGAATTCAATTCAAATTTATGCGTGAATAAATTTACATGGGAACATTTAATTTTGTTATTGATTTGGTCTAAATTTTTATTCTAAGGTCCTAGTCATGTTTATTAACATGACCAAGCCTTAGGATATAACTTTGTCCTAAGCCCTCTTTTATTTTTTGAAAGCCTTAGTTTACTTTATCGTGCATCTAAACTAATTTAATACAAAGACACTTTATCATGTTCTAAACTTAGCCTAAAGCCTTAACCCTAAATTTCTAATTGTATTTATTAATGTAATGAAACTTTGGGATAAAACTTTAGTCTAAACCCTTTTATTCCTTGATGCCTAACTTTATTAATTTTATTGTTTGTAGGATTACCATGAGGGTGACATATGACAAGATCTTGGAGCTCAAAAGGAAAGATCCGATGGTACGTGGAAGTTCAAAAACTTATTAAAAGATCTAATTTTGTGTATTTGATCTGATCTCAATATTGAATGAGGTGATGACATGTGTCTAAAAGTGACAAATGATCATTTTAAAAATAAATGAATAGGATGATGTCATAGTGCCACATAAGCAATCTAGGTTAGATGAAAGATTTTATGGACCCATGACATAAAAGGTATAAATACAATAATCCAAAAAAAATCTAAGGCATGAACCTCTTAATTTAAACTCAATTACCTCTATTAAAGCTCTGTAGAAACTTTCAAGTGAACCCTAAGTATATAAAAGCCTTGATTTATCCCTATTATCATTATAATCAAGCCAAGAAGAATTGAATGATCATATGTACAAAGATAATTTGATCCCAATCTAAATTATAATCCACTAGTGAGTAATTTAAGCAAAACTCATAGTAACGGTAGCTTTAAAGGTTATTTCAAAAGAGGATGTCAATATTTATCTAACATAAAATGTAGAGGGATGAGTATTTAGAGACACATAATTTGTTGTCAATTCTATGAACACCAGTGACAATAACTAGTCAAATATATTTTGAACCATTGAGAATCAACCAACCATCACTTGAGAGGAGGAGAAAAATTTGTTAGCTAAAAGACTATATGATGATGTAGTGTCCATTCAAATGTCAGCGCTTCATTATGTGGCAAACAAGCCTGAGGTACTTCACTGTATCAACATTATTGATCCTATTTTTAAAGAAATAACTATAGATAATGGTATTCTAGTCAATAAACATAATTTGATAAAGGTGGCTTATATTTCTACTATGGCATTTGAATCCTATTATAAGTTTCCAAAACCTCATATTGAATTAGCTTCAATCAATTCTTGGGTCAAAGAACATGATTTGAAAATCACCATAACCATGCGGTTATATTTTTGAAACCAAGTTTTCTCTAACTTCAACAAAAACATTCCCATTAACTAATCTAGACATGGGATTAAGATGATAATGACTATGTTAAACAAATTGTGTGGAAATACCACAACTACATTTTAGACCGAATTTGGGTACCTATAGTCTACTTTATGGTTGAAAAGGAAATTGTTCCCCCTTAGGGTGTAATTATAAGAATCTCATTGATTAGGTAGATTTTTAAAATTAGGAACAAGAATAAAACCCAATTTTTTATGGTGTCATACCTTATGGATTCTCTCTATGCAAATACCAAGATCCTAAACTAGAGGGAGTGGTCACCCATGTGAACCCAAATTGTTTCACAATATTTTTCAAAACTACACATATTCAAATATAGGGACCACATAAAAATCATTTGTGACTATGTTTATCTAGCCTTAAGTGAGGTTATAGCTAGGTTCTAATTGCAAGGGTCAAATCATTGATCAAAAAGTTGGTGGAAGCAATAGGGGATATCTAGTTATATCCAGATTACACTATTATAAGGATTGGGGGAACATAAAGTCCCCCTCTAAAGTTACCTATTCATGTTCCTGACAAGCTGGATAAACAAGAAGTTGCCTATCAACTATTCCATGGCATTGATAGTCTCTATAAAACCAAAAGGGACTCTTTCATGGTTTCCTAATAAAAACTAGAAGGACTATATTCAAATAATGGGTGAACATTGAGACAATATCCAAGAACAAGACATCCTTCAATCCACAAATTTATGAGCTTAGACAATGGGATCCTTGTCTAAGATTTAAAGAACATTTGAAGATTAAGGGAATGTTGAATATACCTTATGATCATGAACTAGGTGATTTTGACCTATTTAGCCAAAGCATCCTCATACTTTGAATTCATTAGAAGGTTAAAGGAGCACAACATTAAAAATGAATCTACACTTGAAAGAAATTAGAAGATTGATGATAGATGGCTATTGGGGCCTAAATAATATCATTTTCTAAATAGTGCACCTACTAAACCTCCATTATCTCAACCATAAGTAGAGCTTAGACCTGAATTCTAGAGTGAACATAGGCTTGAGGAATAGAGGCCAGGAGAGGTATATTCAAGTTCATTATCTCTTAGACCTTTAGCTCAGGCATAAGAACAAGGATCACCTTTTGAAGAGATTTAGATAGTTGTGTTGGGTCCCAATGAATCTATAAAATATGCATTGAAACTACTATCTAACACCTATGAGTTAGATGATGAAGAAGTTTAATATGAGGAAGCCAAATAAGATAAAGGTAAGGAAGTGTTTTAATTAGTTCTTATTGGCATCCCCAAGAGGAAATATTAGCTCCCCATTGCTCCTAAAATGAATTAGCCCAAAGTGACTTTCACTCCTCCTTTGAGTGAGGTCAATATATAGTGAAAAAAACATCATTTATGGTCCAACCACTCCATAATGGTTCATCTATGGACATAAATTATGGAGAGTCTCTTTTGTGCATCATCCTTGGGCCATGGTGAAGGTCATAAACATCCCCTTAGAGTAATAAATGAAGCCATGGATTGTGTATTTATAAAAATAAGATGAGAGAAGATTAGAAGCCTTAGGTCAATTAATTGGAACACAAGTAGAAGCCCCAACCTTTCATGTGACTCAATCCTTAGTTGGTGTCAAGTTTGATCCAAAGACAACTAGATTGATTAGGGTGATAGAGAAAAAGATCTTGACAGGTGGTGAAAAAGTAACATACCAAAAGGTAGAAACTTTTACTAGATTGACTCAAGTAGGGAGACAAAGACCTAGAGAGGGCCTTATATTTGAAGAGGATCCCATATAGTTAGCATAGGCTCAAAATGAATAATTAAAATATGTCATCAAGGGTTTGAAGTAGTAAAAGAAAAACTTGGAGGAGTAGGTTGTCTTATCAGTCCCTGAGACAATGATCAAAATTTTTCAAGATTCTTTGTTTGATATGTTTGATTTTATAAAATTAATAAAGTTTAGACAAGGTGTATTGATCTAGTAGAACACTATAGCCATGATCCAAATCCAATAACAACAAAGTTAAAGCAACAAATTAAAGGATTTGATCAATATTTTTCTTAAGATCAAATCCCTAGTTTAAAAATAGTTAGCTTGCCTCATTTGAATATGGCCATGGTAGTATTGGTGGATAAGATCACAAGCTTGAGCAGATGGTCTAAGATCCTAGAAGATATTTTTAAAGATGGCAAGCAGTTACAGAGTAGGATGGGGCATATATTGGGGAGAATAATCAAGTATCCCAATACACTCATCCCAAGTGTTCTAATAAATAATAATGACTTCAATCATAGAACCATCCAAGTCATGCTTGAGGTGAAGAATCAGATCTAAGGAAAGACAGGAGATGATGATACAAAGATCATGGACATAATATTTACTATAGAGGAAAATATTGCAGAGGCTAAGAGTGTTAAAGAAGATTTATAAAGGGTTGATAAGGATCTTAGAATCATGGTAGACCAATAATATGAAATCTTATTAGAGCCCATTATCAACATAAAGTAAATTGATGATCAACATGCTAAGTCAATAAAGATCCTACAGTAGAAATAGGGGACTGCAATGGTAAAAGGGTCTCAAAGATAAATTTGTTGATTGAATAATATTATTTTATAAAGTAACATGTATATTTTTGAAAAGGAATATCATTTTGTAAAGGCATGTGAAAATTTTAAAGCATATTTCCTATAGCTCAATCCATTAGGAGTGTCATAGCTCTAGAAATTTGTAAAAGGATACATATCTATGACACTTGTATAATTATAATTTGAAAAAATTGGCTGCCATACCCTCTTAATATTCTATATAAGGGGTATGGTAAATTTAAAAAGGGAGGGAGTTTTTGGAGCTAAAAACTTTTTATAAACTTTAAGTAATTAATATAGATAAGGAATTCTACAGAGATTGTCCATTATTTATTTGAATGCTTGCTATATGGCTTTTCTCTCACTTATTTAGTCTGATATTCAGATTTGAATGGTCCTTATGAATTATAAATGTGTAATTTTAAATATAGAGTTGTCAATTTATGCAAATACGAGATTGATTGAAAGTTATTAGGTTCATTTCATCTCATTTGATCTCCTTATAGATGTACTTATGTTATTTACTTCTAGGGGTAAATATTTAAAGTGAATCTGGTTCTTATTTGGATTATTTCTACATTCCTTATATGTTTTCTTGATGTGTGATAGGATTTGGGATTAAGATGTTTCATTTCATAAATTAGTTCCAAGTGAATTTTTAGATGAGTTTGAACTTTGTCATAATTTATATAATAAAGATCGGCAACATATTTCTTCTCTACCTTACCCATCCTTTTGTTCCCTTTTTAACTAGCTCACCTTAGTTTAAGTCTCATTGTGAATAAACATTGTAACTTAGGTTTTAGACTTACCTTTGATCATAATTCACTTCACTTAATATATACTAATTTCATTTTTACAAGCTATATTTCAAGCCTAGGTTGCTCCCAAAAACACATTATACAAATTTTGTGAAACAATAATTTGCTTTACCACTAATCCACCAAAGATAATAGGATTATCACAACTAGATAATTATACAATGGACTCTTTAAGTTTAGAAATGAGAAAAGTGTCTTTCAACACTTATTAAAACCCCATGACACACTTTAAGGCATCAATAGGTCAATATTCATACCTTCCTCAATGGTTACATGTCCTAGAGGTTTTACTTCAGTTACACATAAGATACTTTTCTTGGGGTTTAAAGAAATGCCATACCTCCTGCACTTCTCCAACACTTATTTAAAATTTATCATGTGATCACCTCTATTTTTAGATAAACTTATTAGATCATCCATTTAAATAATGATGCACTTACCTATTAATCCTTAGAATGCATGGTTTATTGCTCACATAAAAGTTTCTCCTACATTGATCAATATGAATAGCATTAATTTGTAAATAGACATTCCCCACTTGTAGGTGAAGTAATTTTTCATTATGTAATTCTCATTCACTAGGACTTCATTTTATCTTTAAAAACTATCAATGAATGACATAATTCTAGACCCACTCACCAACTGAATGACCTCATCCAAGGATGGCAAGGGATAATTGTCCTTCATTGAGGATCTATTAAATTTTCTAAAATTGACAGAGTTTGATTTCTTCATTCTTCTTTCAAATTGGAAAAAGATTTACAACCCATGCTAAATGGGAAATATTATTCTTACACCTAACAATTTATTCACTTTTTTATAAAGCAATGGTTCCAACATTGGACTCACTGGCCTTTATCTTTGCTTAAAGGGTTTAAAATCCCATTTCAAGGGGATAGTGTGAGTAATGACACTAGTATCAAATATATTATGAACATCATATGATGAGGTAATGACTTCTTTGAACTTGGTTAAATTGGTAGTGGCTTTCTTATACTCTTCATTAGTGAAAACTAAACCAATGTTGACACTTTGCTCATTATCAATATTTCACAAGTTGACTTGCTTATAATCTTTTCCACTCAACTTAGGTTGTTTAGATTCAATTATTTGTTTATCTAGGTCAAACATCTTTCTAAGGAGATCATGCCCTTGGGGATTTAGTTCTCCTTAATTTGTATTACTCCATCTTCATTATCTTTGAAATTTTTACTAAACATTCATCATGTTCATCAATAATGTGGGATTTGAACATGCCATAACTACACATGAAGTCAATTATCTATTTATCATTATCAAAAACTTAGAAGTGATTGATTTTTTCTGGTATAGAGTGGTATGAAATCATTTCCATACTAAACTCTTGCATGTTTAAAGGCTTTGGAGGCACCATGTTTCTTGTTGTTGAAGGTAGATAATCTACCAATTGGTTCTACTCCCTAGGTATGAAAACAATATTAAATGACTCAAAATAATTAATCAAATACCAAGCTCTAAATTTATACTTTATTAATTAGCTTACACTAATATCTACTCCTAACCTGATTAGTAAATAATTATGAATCACTATAGACTAATAGTTTTTCTACCTTATGTTTGATTGCAAATTGAAGTCCTAAAATAAGAGATTCATATTATTCTAAATTATTAGTAAAAGTGAACTATAGTCTATGAGAAGCTAGATACTATTTTCCTTGGATATTTTTTAGAATTATTCCAATGCTAGAATCATATTTAGCTCGTGCACCATTAAAGTGCAATGTCTAGAAACCTTTTCTTTCTTCTTTCACTTTATCATCTAAAACAACATTAATGGTTTCTAAGTTGTAAACACCTATGTTATAGGATTAGTAATTCACATTTTCATTCTTTGCATTATATTCAGTGATCATGTATTTCATTTTGGGTTCTCAATCAATCTTGATTCGATTGGGAATCTTGTGCCAAGGGAGCCACATGTGGGAATAATTAGCGAACATATATCCATTTAGAGATTTAGTCCAATTGTTACTCAATAACAATCTATAAGCCTCAATTATGTCAATGACTTGAATGCTAATGAAAAATTAGATTCAAAGTTCATGAGTGAACTGCATGTGAATATTTAACAATTTTCCCATCACTTTCAATCATTATTTGTCTAATTTCATCACTACCTTCTCTAATTTGACTGTGTTTAATCTAAAATTTTCATAGATTCATAAAGGCATAATGTTAGATGAATCACCAAAATATAGCAATAAATTATGAAGATTCTTACCAAAAATACTTATAGTTAATAGAAATAGTGGAACTTCATACTTACTCTTATACATTGCCATATTTACATGAGATGATTTAGCTTTACTAGAACTAGAATTTTAATTCAACGATTTTAATATAAAATCATGTTGTTCGATGATTTGAGTGAGTTCATGCAACTTTATGTTGGCCTTGATATTTTTCATATCTTCCACTATGTTATATCCACCTCTTGATGTTGTGTAGGGAGCTTTTATTATTGGCTGACTTTCTTTATCTTTAGGGGGTGGAGGATTATTATTTTTCCTACCATAAAAAGGTGTATCTATTTTATTAGGTGGGTTGGAAGTTGTTAGAGGTGGGTTTTAACCTTTACTTCTCAAAGAATAGTTATTCCTTTGGTATTGTTGGAAACATGCACTTCCTCAACATTATCTTTAGGCTCATTTTCATCTTGACTAAGAAAATTATAGGTCTTAACCATGAGGACTATTTATGGATCTCTAAAATCATCATTGGTATTATCATAGCCTTTATCATTATTTTTATTAGTGGGATTCATCTCAAAACCTTCCATTTGGTTTTGAATGGCTTTGAATGCATGATAGAATTTTGTACAGTCTAGTTCTCCATGTTTGGTGGTATTGTACACTTGACACAAGTTGGGTAAGGCTAACTTTCAAATGCTGATCTCAAGAAGGGGGATCACTATTATTATCATAACTATTGAATGGTATATTATATCTCTAGAAGTTTTAATTTTTATTGGGACCCTCCCTTGTATTTCCCATTTATTTCTTGAAATCCAAGAAATCATTAGCAAGTTTCTAAACAATTCTCTGTATTGAATCTAATTCTCCCTTTAGAGGCTCTGAGTTATTATTTTGGGTCACAACTTGAACATTGGTGTTATTTAAAGGTACCAATGCTCTAATGATATTATTTTGGGGATGTGCTCTAGCATTCACTTGGTTAAATAATCCTAGGTACAGGTTGGGTTTAGTGTGGATTAATGACAATTGGCTAATTACTAGCACTTGGTTTAATGTAAGTAGATTCTAATTCATGTTGGGTAGGACATTTAGAGTAGGTAGCATTGGGTCATTATTTTTTGTAGCAAAGGCAAGATGCCCCTGTGGGTTCATTTTATCATCAATATGGATGGCTCAAGCATATGCCAAAGGCAAAATATTAATATTCAAGGATATTTTTAGGAAGATGGCTATCATTGGGTCTAAGGTATTTTTGTATATTTCTAAAGCTAAATTGTTTATTGGCCTATAGGATGAGGATGTTAGGCTAGTCATTTTTTTTTTAACTTTAAGGTGAATGTTTTAATTATTTCCTTTATGTCCCTTTTGAGGGTAGTGAACTATTGATACAAAACTCCTTAGCTTACTACCCTACCAAATTAGGTAATAAAAGTATCATTGAACTGATCCCGTCCCATGATGGAATCTTCTGGTAAGTAGAGGAACCAATCATAAGCCACATCTCATAATGTAAATGGAAAAGGTGGTAAGCCACATCTTCATGAATTAAATTAATCAAACTCAAAGATGATTTAAATAAATTTATATGATCTTCAACAATTACTTTACCGATGGGGGTGAAGAGAGGAAAATATTTTTTTGGGTTCCTTGGTAGATTGTGCATAGCTCCAGGGACATTGATGTATGAGCCAAGTAAGCGTACCATGATTGGAAAGAGGGGTGGAAATTTTTGGTTAAATAAGGAATTTGGCTAGGTCCTAAACTTCTTAAATTTACCTTTGTCTACTTTTGCTTTCTTATGAATCTCTAGGGATGTTAAAGGGACCCTGGTTTTAGATCGAGAGCTAGTTCTAATCCTAGGCAATTCCAAGATGCATAATAGGTATTAATAATTAGGGAGCAGAATAAATTTAAAGGTAGATTTATAGGTGTTAAATATTATAAAGATCAATCAAATTCTTATAGAAAATCATTTACAGTCTAGATCAAATATCTTTACCTTGATCTTTGAGGATCTAAGCTTTGAAACCTTAGAGTTTTGAATACCTATACAAATATTGTTATTTCCACATGTTAGCCTAAAAATATCAATGTTAAACCAATATTACAAATAATTCTTATGCTCAATTTAAAAATCTAAGAGCATTTGAGAATTTCAAAATATCTTTCAACACAAAGATACACAAAGGTTTCTCAATCCCCAACAAATTAGAGAAATTACAATCTTAAATGCATAGATTCAATATAAGTGAGGTCTCAATGATTAACCTTTGCAAAAAATTATCACAAATATCTAGATTATTTACAAAATTTATGTCACCCTTTGCAAAGATGATCAAAACAACCTTAAATATGCATAAAGAATTGGGTATTTTACCTATCTTTAAGTTTATACATAGATTTATATAACATAACTCAATATTTCCAAATTTATATGAATAAACACTAACCTTGATGGAATCATTCAAAGAATTTAAAGATTCATACAAAGAATGTAGTTCTTCAATGTTATTTAAAAATATTTGTGTACTTTAAAACAATTATGCATATATTTAATTAAGTACACTACAATTTCACCAAGATGGATGAAAGTAATTGCATAGGTTCCCTCGTTCTAGAGATAACTTTTTTCCTTCCTATTGATGCACTCAATGTGTTCCCTAGGTCACTAGGTAACATGAGGAAAATAATAAACTCAATTTTAAGTCTTGAAAGACTCAAGGTTTGAGTTTTTTACAAAACTACTACTAAAAATAGAAAAACAATAGAGATATGGCCACCACTTTTAAGTCTACAAGCAGACCCTATTATAGGGACAATAATGACACTTTATTTCTTGCTAATGTTTGTAAATTTTCTCTAACCTTTGCCAATTATTGCCCAAGCACAAACAAACCATGAATATTTATAGAATGAGCTGATCTAAAATGACTCATGGGGTAGATCCAAGGTAAGTAGGGTAGGAAAAAATAAAGTTTGATGCAGATGGTTAGAGGTGTCAATTATTCTAACCTTCATGATAATAACATATAAAACTAGCATTCAAAAACCCTAGTGCAATACTCAAAGCCAATTGAGCATAATTGAGACTTTAAAGGAAATGATATGCATATATCTGAAAGCAAATGTTACACGGAAGTTAATTATCACATCAAATTTCATAATCACATTCAATTATAAATAAGATGAAATAGAGAACATAAATGAAAATATTTGTTAGCCTAGGGTTAAAATCAAACCAATAGATGCATATATTGGTATTATTTTCATATTATTTAGCAAATAAGAAACCATTAATTATTTTAAAACATGATAAGAAGAAACTACAAAACACACAATAGAACATTCAGACAATCTCACAAATTATTAGCTCTTTTTCATTAATTCTCTAATAATTATTCCTAAAAAATACAATGAAGGGGAATATCCCTATATATAGGCCTTAAAATGCCTATGCGAGTTCAAGTGGGCCCATTAAAAGATGCCCAAATATATCCAAGTAGATTTTAGGTTTTAAATAATAATAATTAAATGGCATATATTATAAGGTAATATTCAAAATTTGAATTTTCAAAGTAAAGAAGAATATTCCTCAAGGCCTTGGTTGTCTTGGTTGAACTGGTTGTGGCCATTGTGCTTAAAGGAGAACTTGTCTTTGTAATTCCACTTGTTTACCAGCTTGTAATTGCAACCTTTATTTCTATACCTCCTCCCTTTTCAAAAATTTAGAGCATGCCAAGTAGTCCTAGTAAATTTGATCAAAATTCAAGATCATAGTTTGAAATAGGTTAGGTGTTTCTTGAATAAGCCTGCCATGCTCTACAAGTGCAGATCTTAATGATTATTCAATCTCCTTAGCTCTTTCTAGCATTTGGTTAGAAAAAGATACAATGTTCACCACTTCAATGGTAGTCTTAACATTGTATATGTATTTTTGAAATTTTGTAATAAATACTTTCATTTGAGTCCTAAACTCCTAGTCATCCATAAAGTTGCCATCAGGTTCGATCACCCTAGTGACCATAACATCCTTTAGCAATAGGGTAATCCTAAAATCTATTTTTTCTAAGGATGCAGTCACATCCTTAACTTATTCTATCCACCTTTTAAATATTCTCCTTCTATTAATCATTATATTTTGTGCTAGGATGATGTCTTCAAGTGGTAATGTCTTAAGATCTAGGAGCTTGTCATTCCTTGTAAGTCTAGCCAAGTTTGCCAACTTGGCATCATAGAGTGTAAGTATTTGGTCATATTTAATGATCATATTAAATTAAGAGTCCCATCCTCTTGCCTTCCCTTCATGACCATGTATAAATTGAAGACATTGATGGTTACATTTATTATTTGGACTGTAGTATTATTTAGTAGTTTTAGCAATTCTTGCTCCCTAAATCTCTTTGTTAGGGTGTGGAGCTAAAAGCTTCAACTATTTGTAGACACAAGAAGAGGATGATGAAGAACTAGAAGCACCAGCATTGGCAGCATGACTGACGTCGGTCAGATGCAGTGCAGAAGGAAACTGGTGACGGTAGCACCAAGCAAGCAGGGACCGACGTCAGTTGCTTGTGTATTTAAAAACTTCTATTGACGAATAGTCAGTTAAGTGAAGCAAGTGTTTGCATGTCAAATGACTAATTATAGTCACGAGCTGTGTGTCTAATTATTGTAACTAGAGTTCTATTTTTGTAAGCATGGGATCCTATTTAAAGACCCATAAGGCATGTATTGTAATTATCAAGAAGGCAAGTAAAAGCATTGAAGCAAGGAAGGTCAAGGAGATCTACAGGTGTAAGGTCAAGGAGATCAGCTGAAGCATTCAAGGAGGGATAATAACTCAAGCTTTAGAGTTGTTGTGTTGAGCAAGAGAGAGGGAAGAAGGTCTTGAGGTGTGGAAAGCCTTTGAGGTGGAGGAAGAAGTGGCATCTTCCTTATTGTATTTTCTTCTAGTAATATCTAATACAAGAGTGTGTATTGTCTCTCAAATTATTTGTTGTCTCAAGTTTCTAGTTACTTTATCATTCTGGTATAATTTCGTGTTTAATTGCTTATAAGAAAGTAATCAATTGTGCTTCCATTGGATAAGGGGTCACCTAACAGTTGGTATTAGAGCATATTGATTGTTGTAGGTCTTCCTGACAAGTGGTATCAGAGCTACGGTTTTCGAGAAGTAGGTTATTGTTTTTTATTACAGGTCATTCATAGGGTTTTCTGATTGAGTGGGAGTTCAACAATGGTAGAAGAAAGTAAGCTACGAATGGAGAAGTTTAACGACAAGAATTATCAACACTGGAGGATGCAGATTGAGGATTATCTGTATCAAAAGGATCTGTACTTACCATTGGGTGGGGTTGCATGCAAGCCCATAGATATGAAGGATGAAGAATGGAGTGTTCTTGATCGGAAGGCTCTCGGTTCCATAAGGTTGAGCCTTGCATCGTCTATGATTTCCAGCTTATCACAGTGCAATACAATGGAAGAGTTGATAAAATCCTTGGCAAATTTATATGAAAAGCCCTCGGCTTCTAATAAGGTATATCTTATGAAGCAACTATTTACTTTGCAAATGCAGGAAGGTGGATCAGTACATACTCATCTCAGTGATTTCCATGGTTTGGTAAACCAATTAGCTTCAGTCAATATTGTTTTTGATGATGAGGTAAAGGCTATCTTGATTTTATGTTCTTTCCCTGAAAGTTAGGATGGTTTGGTTATGGCAGTAAGTAATTCTGCATCTGCTTCTAAAATATTAAAATTTGATGATGTTGTGAGTGTGATCTTGAATGAGGAAATACACAAGAGAAGCACAGGTGAATCATCAGGGAATGCTCTAAGTGCAGAAAGTAGGGGAAGGCAAAGGGAGAAGATTGAACAAGGGAAATCAAGGTCGGGAAGGAGATTCGAGTCCAAAGGTATTACCTGTTGGTTTTGTGGAAAGAAAGGACATACAAAGGAGTGTTGGTTGAGAGATAAAGAGAATCAACATGCAGGTACTGAAGAAGCAAAGGATGCAAATATTGTGGTACAGGATGCTCTCATACTTTCTTTGGATAGTCAGGTAGGATCATGGATTTTAGATTCTAGTTCATCTTTTCATGCATCCCCAAACAGAGATTTGTTTCATGAGTATGAACAAGGAGACTTTAGAGTGCTATATTTAGGGGATGGTATGCCTTGTCAGATAGTTGGCAAAGGGAAAGTGCAGCTGAGATTGTAGATTGACAACACATGGGTGTTGAAGGAGGTCATGCATGTTCTAATTCTGAAGTAGAGTCTAATTTTTGTAGGAAGGTTGGGAGATGAGGGATGCATAATAACCCTCACAGTGGACTCTTGGAAGGTTACCAAGGGAGCACTTGTTTTAGCGAGAGGTAAGAAAGTAGATACTCTTTATCTATCTACTTGTATTACTGACTCTACTTCTGGTGTAGATTCGAATATGAGGTCTAATAGGCTTGGTCACATGAATAAGAAGGGAATGGAAGTTCTTGATTCAAAAGGTATGTGTTCAAATTTGGAAAGAATTGATAGAGTTCATTGCAGAAAAAGGAAATTTGATGCTTTTGATAGGAACAAAGAAGCCTTGGTGTTTATGGAGGAGATGAAGGACAGAGATCAGTCACAGGGGATGAATAAATCTGAGTAGGGCAGCATGGACAGAGGTTTGATCCAAGAAGAGCTCACGGATGAAAATCTCATCACTTAGAGGAACACACAGACACTGATGTCAGTCACATGGGACCGACGTCGGTCAGCCAGATACTGACATCAGTCATGTGCAGACTAGTAGGGTCGGTAGGTTGAGCAGGAGAAGTTCAACATCGGTCATAAGGATCGACGTCAGCAGGGGGAACACCAGCGTTGGCCAGGGAAATGATGTTGACAGTCAGGGTCAGTGTAGGGAACCGACATCGGTCAGGAGCAGACTGGGAGATGGTCGATATCGATCACTAGAACGGATGTTGGGTGGATCAGTAAGTCTCAAACACCCATGTGGAGGTCAGAAAAGGTATGTGAACCTCATATTCATTGTTCACCTTCTTTATATTGCTTACGAATAGTCATGAACTAGGAAGATGAAAGAAGCAATGCAGGTAGAATCTAAAAATAGTGGGAGCTTGGCATGGATGAGGAGTGTGAGTCCTTGGAAAAGAACCAAATAGGTATTTATTGGTAGAGTTGTCAGCTGGAAGAAAGCACTAGATAGAGGGATGGATTCCCATATTAGAGAAGAGAGTGGATGGACACATGAGACAAAAGGCTATGGTATATGGTCTTGATCAGGCTACGAACAATGGAGGTTTGACCATTGTGTTTTATCTTTACCAGGTTGGATAATATTAGCTACATTATCTTGTTACTGTATTGTGTTACTTGTTGCAGGGTTTCATATACAGGGAGTTTTCTAAGCTAAGGGTAGAGTTGGTTCAGAAGTATGTCATGGAGAATTTGGGAGCAGGAAAATTCTTTTGGCATAAGTGACAGGTACATCATCATAGGTTTGCATGGTGGTTGGTCTTCAAGAGTGACTTTGAAGAGGGATACAGAGCCTAAGGAACAAAATAGATGGTGTACAGGTACAGGTACAAGTTGCAGCTATTTATCTCCAAGTGGGAGATTGTTAGGGTGTGGAGCTAAAAGCTTCAACTATTTGCATACACAAGAAGAGGATGCTGAAGAACCAGAAGCACCAGCATCAGCAGCATGACCGATGTCAGTCAGATGTAGTGCAGAAGGAAACCGGTGATGGCAGGGAGTCAGCCGACGTCGGCAGCACTAGGTAAGCAGGGACCGACGTCGGTTGCTTGTGTATTTCCAGAACTACTATTGACGAACAGTCAGTTAAGTAAAGCGAGTGTTTGCATGTCAAATGACTAATTATAGTCACGAGCTGCGTGTCTAATTATTGTAACTAGAGTTCTATTTTTGTAAGCATGGGATCCTATTTAAAGACCCATAAGGCATGTATTGTAATTATCAAGAAGGCAAGTAAAAGCATTGAAGCAAGCAAGGTCAAGGAGATCTACAGGTGTAAGGTCAAGGAGATCAGCTGAAGCATTCAAGGAGGGATAATAACTCAGGCTTTAGAGTTGTTGTGTTGAGAAAGAGAGAGAGGGAAGAAGGTCTTGAGGTGTGGCAAGCCTTTGAGGTGGAGGAAGAAGTGGCATCTTCCTTATTGTATTTTCTTCTAGTAATATCTAATACAAGAGTGTGTATTGTCTCTCAAATTCTTTGCTGTCTCAAGTTTCTAGTTACTTTATCATTCTGGTATAATTTCATGTTTAATTGCTTATAAGAAAGTAATCAATTGTGCTTCTGTTGGATAAGGGGTCACCTAACAGTTGGTATTAGAGCATATTGATTGTTGTAGGTCTTCCTGACACTCTTCACCTCCTACTGCATACCTTTCATTAAAGCCACTATGGATTCTCTGTTAGCTTAGGCCATTGACATAGGGTCCTCTTCATACTCATTTAATTCACCTAGGCTAGCCTTACTCTTATTTGTTAAAGTGAAGAGGGACTCTTCAATTTCACGAGCCATAACTAGGATAGATTGGGGTTGTTCAACTTGCCTCCTCACCACTCTTTTCATGGTACCTATAACAACATCAAATTTAATTACAATATATGGTACAAAGAGGAGTACATGAGGTCTCTCTTGTGTTGCTTCTATTATAACATATGTGACCCAATTTGGGACAATAATAGGAATTGGATTTGTTGTAGGTGGAATTGGAGGTGGTGTATTTGGGGCAAAGGTTAGAGCTAAAATAAGAATGTGTAACAAGTTTAATGGGTCTATTTTACCAAGTGTGCCAAATGGAGTTATTATAGGGCCCATATTTAGAATAAATGAAGGTAATTTTTGGGGCACACTCATCCTTGCATCTGTAGAAACATTAAATGAGGATGCAATCAAAGGTGGATTTGAAAAGGAAAAAAGTTTTGAAATGGACCTTAATGGCCTTATCGATGTAGTGAAACCAATAGCAAATGTTTCACTAGTTGTTTCTACTTAGGAAGAAGTGAAACTAACAGTCTGACTAACACTAGTGCATGATAAAGATGCAATATTTATAGTGTTAGGAGAAATGAAATGGGTGATGGTAAATCCTAAGGAACCACTAGCTTGGTGTAGGCTAGTATGAACTAAATATTTAGTGGTGGTAGTTGCAATTACTGTTGATACTAAATCTAGTGGGGGAACAACAATGAATAGGATACCCATGGAAGAAATAATATGAATAGTCCCAAGTGGGATGTTAGTTTGTATTATGCTCATTGATGGGGAAAAAATGGGAGAAGGATCAAATATAAAAATAGACGTAGTTTAAGATGTACTTATAATTGGAAAAGAATGCATTTGTGAGGTACTTACATTAGGATCTTGTGCTCTAAGGGTTGACTATGGTATGCCTGTAGTAACAATAGTAGTTATTAGATCAACTCTTGGAGAGGGAACAATTGCTTATTCTTGCACAACTTAGGTACCTGCAAGAATTACTTGTGTTGGAGGATCTATAGTCACTCAAAAAAAGCTGGTAGAGGTTTTATTTCTCCTCTTATAGTGGTCTTAGGCTCCCTTTTCCTCTTGTAGACTTTCTCAATGTTTATACTAGCCAATGCCTACACTTGTTCCATGGAGAGCTTAATGCATTTTTCCAATTCATTAAGGTCAATAAAAGTAGGGTTATGTTGATATAGGCTTTCTAAATTGGCTCCCATAGTAGATGCATAGATTATTGTGGGCCCTTGGGAGGGGTCAGGCTGACTATTAGATCCTCCTTGGTTAGAGCTTGGAGGTAAGTCTAGAATCCTTGAAGTGGTAAGTTTTGGAAGTCTATTTGGCATGTTGATAATAAGAAGAATGTTATCTCTATCTTATTCATATTTCCCTTCCTCATAGTTAGCATCAAACATGTTTCCATGTGCTAGTGGTGGTCGAGAGTTAGCAATATCATGAATTTTCTTCTCCCTATCTAGTCTCACCTCTAGTTCAATGTTCTTCATTATTGCATTTTGGAGTACCACCTCATCATTTAGATCATCTATAGATATCCACTCATGGACTTCTTCTTGATTATTATATTCCATTACTACATCTTTATTGAATCTAAATAAATGATTGATAATGACCTTATTGGGATCCCATGGTTTGAAATCATCTTTAGGCAATAGGTATGAATACTTATGCCTAGAAACTACAACAACATCATACCACTTGGTAATCATGGTCCTCCCCAATTTGTAAGGAACCTTATGGGGGCCATTTTATTCTTGTCCTTGAAAATTCCATCAACTCCATGTAGAAGTTGATAGGCCATTTCTTCTTTAGCTAGCTTCATTGGCACAAAACTTGGAAGTCTAAGAGGGGACATCATCACTCCTTCCATCCTAATAACTTTGTATTTTGGGTATAACCAATAGCTACCCATGTCTTTCAATGTTTTCCTAATTTTAGGGGAAACCCTTTGCAACTCAAATTCATTGATTGATTGGTAGACCACTAGGTAGAACCATTACGTACTCACTCTCATATTGCATTTGAATCTATGAATATCCATTATAGAAAAGAGTTGAGGCACAAATTTTGAATGCTCAAGAAACCATGAATCTTGACCTAGCTGAGTAGTTGCATAGATTGTATCTAATAAGTAGATCATCATAAAGAATGGGGCACCATTCTTTCAATTGTCATGTATTGCATACACCAAGTTATTGCTAATAATTTCCCTAAGTGGGGGGATTTATCTATCTTCAAGGATTACTTGCTGTAATGGAATAGTCATTATGTCCACATAAGTCATGTATAGATTGCCAAATATTCTAATCAGGAGGGCTAGACCAATTTTGAATCCTTATCTAAATTATTATAAGGGAAAGTTTCCTTGATCATCAATCAAAATAGTTCCCATTGGGTTAATCACCCACAAAGCCAAGATCTTCTCCAGGGAGTGCACTTTATACTAGTTATTGATGATGACCTAGTTATATTCCATCTACGGTGAGGGAAGGTCATAGTAATCTTTGAATCTTGGTCCTACTATGAAAGCAATAAAAATCCCTTAGGACATTGATTTAATCAGCTTGTCTTCATACTTTGACCTTCCAAAAATATTGTAAACTAGGTTAGTGCATGGCATGACCTCTGGTTTAGTTATAGACTTGTGGAGACTGACTATATTAATGGCAAGGATATTAGAAGCTAGTTGGATTTCATGAGGCATGGTTTCATTCTCATCAACAAACCTATCTAATTATACATTAAAATGTATGTTATTTTAATGTAATTCACCAGATGCTATGGCCTCAGAAATAAATTTAGTATCTTTAAAGATGATTAAAGAACTATTCTAAAATAGAAAGTCATCATTCCTAAAGGAACTACTCTTACCTAGAGTAGAAGGACCTAATTGTGCCATCCTTTGTAACACTTTATGTAGCATTCAATGTTTCTTTGTATCTTTCTATAATTTTTAAGCTCCAATAATGGCAGTCAAGAGTGCAATTCACTAACATCTTGACCTTTATCAAATTGTGAGAGCGTAGATATTAGAGAAAGCAAATGAGTATAGTTTTGAAATGCAAATAACAATAGCCTTGATTGAGTAGACTTTTGAATTACTAATATAATTAATGAAATGTTTATGGTGATCCTTATTCATGTCATACTTTTCAATCTTGCATATATTTGAAATAACTTCAAACTATTGATTTTAGTAATTAATTACACCATAATTCAATTTGGCTTTAATTTGTCTTTGAGTTTCCATCAATTTTAGCTTTAAAGCTAAATATTTCCACCTTTCAACATGTGGCTACAACCTTTGATCCATCTAAGCACTCACATGTCCTAAATATGACTAAGCTGCCTAGTTGGCTCAAAATATGAACACATGGCACCTTCTGATTATCTCATAGACTCTCAAAATGTATATTTTCATGATGACTAATCTATATCTCACCACATGACATATTTCAATTCATCATGAGATCTTGGGCGGTGATATTCAATTTTGATTGGCCATGAGAATGCCACACATCGCTCTCATAAGAAATCATGATTTATTTGCTAAGTGTCTCTACTGAAAGGCTTTTAGATAATTGGTAATAACTTGGATCTAATTAGATGGCTCAGGTGGAGACATGCATCCTTCTTAGAGGTGTTCTCATATATCTTAGATAGAAATAGTACAAGAATGACATGTGGCATAATCACATGGGCTTAAAGGAGATGAGCATCATTCTTATAAGATATTGTTTGTTCTTCTACCAAGTGTTATTATTAGAAGGCACCTCAGATAGTTGTATATAATCAAACCTTGATTAAATGACATGGGTGAAACTAGATGTATACCTCATGATCTTTGGATGGATGAAATGTGGCACAAACATGTGGTGACCTTAGATGAACCTAAGGAGGAAACTCATCACCTTGGAAAGTTTCTTGGGTCTGGTTGGTTATCATTAAGACACATGGCATCATCTCATAAGATTATTCACTATGGCAAGATGTGTGGGGGATGTGTGGCAGCTTTTATTAGATGTGCTCACTCATGGGGGACAATATCTTGATGCATAACCCTAATATTTAAATTCCAATGGCTAGCTTCTCACAAGACCTCTAGATGATGCCATATAGCTCACAAAATTGGTAGATTTGCTCCAAGTGTTTCGCATGAGATGTGATGAATCCTTGAGGTGTTTTGAGGCCCACTAAGGTGGACATATGTCCTTTTAGGCTATATTCTGAATTTTGATGTCCCATGAGTCATCATAAATTGTAACTTTAATTTGATGTCCTATAAGCTCAAATGAGAAACTAAGTTAACTTCTTGAAGACATCATTTCCTATCTTATGCAAATTTAAACAAGTTTAAAGAAACATATTACAAGCAAATGCTTTAAACACAACATAATGCTAATTTAATAAAGCCCAACAAAGCTTGTTGTGTTTATGTCTATTAGAGAAATAGGTCACACTACCTTATCAAAAGCCTATCTGTATATCATTTAATCATCTATGGTTAATAATTCATTACTGAATAAAACTTGAAGAAGACTTGAAATAATTAGAATATTTATAAGTATCAATATTTATTGCAAAATGAATGATTAACCAAAAATTCTAGAAACACAAGTATTGGTAAATTCAATCAATTCTCCATGTATTCAAATGATTTAATATGCTTAACATCTTGGGCAATTTTGAAAATTGAAGAAAGGAGGGTCCCCATTCTAAGAATAGGGGAATGTTTATCATTAACACTTTGATTTACCCCTCTTTTCTAAACCCCTTTGACATTTTACATTTAATTTCTATCTCTAAAGCTAACATCTTGACCTTTATCAAATTGTGAGAGCGTAGATATTAGAGAACGCAAATGAGTATAGTTTTGAAATGCAAATAACAATAGCCTTGATTGAGTAGAATTTCGAATTACTAATATAATTAATGAAATGTTTATGGTGATCCTTGTTCATGTCATACTTTTCAATCTTGCATATATTTGAAATAACTTCAAACTATTAATTTTAGTAATTAATTACACCATAATTCAATTTGGCTTTAATTTGTCTTTGAGTTTCCATCAATTTTAGCTTTAAAGCTAAATATTTCCACCTTTCAACATGTGGCTACAACCTTTGATCCATCTAAGCACTCACATGTCCTAAATATGACTAAGCTGCCTAGTTGGCTCAAAATATGAACACATGGCACCTTCTGATTATCTCATAGACTCTCAAAATGTAGATTTTCATGATGACTAATCTATATCTCACCACATGACATATTTCAATTCATCATGAGATCTTGGGCGGTGATATTCAATTTTGATTGGCCATGAGAATGCCACACATCGCTCTCATAAGAAATCATGATTTATTTGCTAAGTGTCTCTACTGAAAGGCTTTTAGATAATTGGTAATAACTTGGATCTAATTAGATGGCTCAGGTGGAGACATGCATCCTTCTTAGAGGTGTTCTCATATATCTTAGATAGAAATAGTACAAGAATGACATGTGGCATAATCACATGGGCTTAAAGGAGATGAGCATCATTCTTATAAGATATTGTTTGTTCTTCTACCAAGTGTTATTATTAGAAGGCACCTCAGATAGTTGTATATAATCAAACCTTGATTAAATGACATGGGTGAAACTAGATGTCTACCTCATGATCTTTGGATGGATGAAATGTGGCACAAACATGTGGTGACCTTAGATGAACCTAAGGAGGAAACTCATCACCTTGGAAAGTTTCTTGGGTCTGGTTGGTTATCGTTAAGACACATGGCATCATCTCATAAGATTATTCACTATGGCAAGATGTGTGGGGGATGTGTGGCAGCTTGTATTAGATGGGCTCACTCATGGGGGACAATATCTTGATGCGTAACCCTAATATTTAAATTCCAATGGCTAGCTTCTCACAAGACCTCTAGATGATGCCATATAGCTCATAAAATTGGTAGATTTGCTCCAAGTGTCTCGCATGAGATGTGATGAATCCTTGAGGTGTTTTGAGGCCCACTAAGGTGGACATATGTCCTTTTAGGCTATATTCTAAATTTTGATGTCCCATGAGTCATCATAAATTGTAACTTTAATTTGATGTCTTATAAGGTCAAATGAGAAACTAAGTTAACTTCTTGAAGACATCATTTCCTATCTTATGCAAATTTAAACAAGTTTAAAGAAACATATTACAAGCAAATGCTTTAAACACAACATAATGCTAATTTAATAAAGCCCAACAAAGCTTGTTGTGTTTATGTCTATTAGAGAAATAGGTCACACTACCTTATCAAAAGCCTATCTGTATATCATTTAACCATCTATGGTTAATAATTCATTACTGAATAAAACTTGAAGAAGACTTGAAATAATTAGAATATTTATAAGTATCAATATTTATTGCAAAATGAATGATTAACCAAAAATTCTAGAAACACAAGTATTGGTAAATTCAATCAATTCTCCATGTATTCAAATGATTTAATATGCTTAACATCTTGGGCAATTTTGAAAATTGAAGAAAGGAGGGTCCCCATTCTAAGAATAGGGGAATGTTTATCATTAACACTTTGATTTACCCCTCTTTTCTAAACCCCTTTGACATTTTACATTTAATTTCTATCTCTAAAGCTAGCATATCATATACCATTTGGCTTATCACCTTCATCACCATCACTTTTACTATAAACTCTTAATTGATCATGATACCACCTACTTCTTAACTCTCTTATCATCCTTTTAGTTTCCTTATTTCACTTATTTTCTCCCCCATTTTCCTTTTTTCATAATTTTTCCTTATCATTCATTTTTATCACCATTTCATTTTATCCTTGGTCTATTTTAGACCTCTTTCCTCTATGTTCATTTTCTACCACATCTCTCATCATCATATTCCTTTGCATGGCAACAAAAATTCCATTACATATGATACATTAGCTTGAGGTTCATTTAGACTATGTAGGAACCACCCTATTATATGGGGTTTATGAGGTAACCATAGTTAAGTCTTATTATCATTCTTACCATTCATTTCTATTATCATCCCTAATAATTTTATTGCATTCCTCCTCCATAATAAACTACTCACAGCATCACTACCCATCCCCTCATCATTTTCAACCTATCAATATATTAATCACCAGTATAGCCTATTAATCTATTTCAACAAGATGATTAACAATCATCCTCATACCATGCCTCTATATTTTCCAATCCTCCACTTTAACCCTCTTTTCTAAACCCCTTTGACATTTTACATTCCATTTTCATCTCTAAAGCTACCATTTGATCTTCCATTTGGTTCATCACCTTCCTCACCATTTGTTTTCCTATAAAATTTTAGTTGATCATGATACTTCCTATTTATTAACTCTCATATCATTATTTTTATTTCCTTCACTCTTTTTCTTACCCATTTCCCCTTTTCCATGTTTTTTCCTTATCCTTCATTTTCCTTACCATTCTATTTTCTCCTTGGTCTATTTTATACCTCTTTTCACCACTTCCATTTTATACCACATCTCTCATAATCATGTTACATTGCATGATAATGGAAATTCCATTTCATATGATTTAAATTCCCCAATATACATATTTTTCATCTCCATTCTTTCAACCCCATATGCTGCATTTTGTTCTTCTCATTTCTCTATTTTATTTCATTTTTCTCATTGTCCATATTTTCACTTGGTTTACTTTCCAAGTTTTATATTAGTCCTTCCTAAAAACACCTTTTTTAAAGGTATTCATCCATTGATAAGTCTTCCATAATTCCCCTTTTCTACTTATTTGAGTAAGAACTCATACTCAAAATTGACTATTATTCATCCTCACCATCATCCATTTATCTAAGACCTAGTTATCCTCTCCATCCTCATTCATCCATATTATCATCAACAATAAGGGTGTGATAACTAGTTTTTACTTATATAACATCCATGCATACCCATTTCATCAACTTATTGCTTTAATACATGAAATCTGATTGGGTTCACTACTTGATACATTTACATCTTACATCTCCATGTTTTAAAATGTTATGCATAGGAATATATTTTTATTATTCCAATCATATTTTCCTAATTACTCACTTATATTCAAGGATGATTTCAAATTCATTCCATCCCATGTATTTTGTTATTCTAAGTGATTTTCATCATTATCTATACTGAGATCCATACCCCCTATGATGAAGTAAGTCCATACTTTTTGTGTGAATTTGTTTATTTAAATAGCTCATAGGTCAAGGAGGAAAGACATGATGGATATCCAATTCATATTCATCCTTGATTTATATTACTTAATACATCATCACATCATTCTTCAAATCATTATTTCATGACTTTGGGGCATCCTCACATGTTGGGATTTTTATGGCTTCTTCATTATTTGAAAATTCATTATACTATCCACACATAAATTTGCATCAACATATCACACCTTTTAAATATTCATCAATATGATATTTAATCATTCATTTAAATCACTTAAATCCTTAAATAATGCTTATAATATAGACTCACATCTTTTGCCCTGCTTGGGTTACATCAAATTCTACAACTTATCTTTAATCCACCTTGCTTTGGGAAAATAAATTATCCATCATTAGAAAATAAAAACAAATAAGCATTATCTAAAATGATTTAATTTAACCCTTAGGTAAACTTAATCCATTCCTTCATCATATTCATAAAATTACCTCCATAAAGGGAGAAAAACATTTGGCTTGGGGTCCATTTGGACTATGTAGGCAATGCTATATTACATGGATTTTTTGAGGTAAGCTCAACCATTATTCATTCCAATTACCATTCACCTAATCTCATCCTTAATCCATGTAATAGTTTAAAACCTTTATTTATGCTTGATAGCTAATAAATAAATTATTTATACAAGTTCACAACTTTCACACTAATTGGGGAGAATTAATTTGGCCTAGGGGGCATTAAATTCTTCATCATTGGGATATTTTCCCCATAGCTGCCCTACTTGGAGAAAATTAAAGTGTGTAACTTATATCAAGATATAAATTTCCCAAATCATCCCTAGTTGGGGTAACTTAATCCATCATCAACATGAATACAAACATGCAAGCATTTAATCAAATGGGTTAAAGTGCATGCATAAATGAATCTCATCATCACATCATAAAGCCCAAATCCTCTTTCTTTATCACCCACCTATTGATTCTTCCATTTTATCTTATTCCTCTCTTTTATGAGTTCCCAACTACATCTTTAAATCTTCTTATGTGATTTTGAATGGCATCATCCATCACAATATTTCATTATCACTATCATCATCTAATTTTTCATCCACCTTTTTTAGATTATTCCTTTTTTGAAAAGTCATTACTCCATTCATCATGTCTCACAATGCCTTATCAATTATGGATAAAATGTAGACAATTTAAAATTGGACACTTCCTGACAATTTTAAATATTTAATCTTTTATTTAGTGTATCCTTAACTAGTCATAACCACCTAACCAATTAAGTCATCTCTTCCATAACCACCTTTGATCCCATAAAATTTTCATCATATTCAATTAGTTAATTAATCCAAATTAAATAATTAATAATTCTATAATTTCATGGATTTTGAATATCCACAACTATCAAAATCCAAAAATCAAATAATCCTCACATAATGAAATTATCATATATTTTAACAAGTTGATTAACAACCATCCTAATTTCATGCCTCCATATTTGAAAATACTCTACTTACACCTCTTTTATAAACTCCATTAACACTTTTCATTATATTTTTATCTCTAAAGCTACCATCTAATCTACTATTTGTCTCATCACCTTCCTCACCATCAAATTTCCTATAAACTCTTAGTTGATCATGATACCACCTACTTCTTAACTCTCATATCAATTAGAAATATTGTCATTGATGTCAAAGGTCTAGCATTAGTGATAAAGGCCCCATTACATTTAATGGTGCTTTTAATATTCATATCTTGGCTAATATGTGTTAATATTTATTTAATATTAATGAATATATTTTTGGTTGCATATAAGTCAAAAGAGGGCCCATGGAGAAGTAAAAGAGTCACGGGGTAAAGAAAAAAGAGGAATGGGATGCATTTTCTCATGAAGAGTCATCTTTAGGAATTCCAAGAGTCACCATGTGAAGAAAAAAGAGAGTATAACACATTTTTCCATGAAGGGATGCTTTGATAAATATGAAAAGTCACCAAGATAAAGATAAAAGAGAAAATAATGCATTTGATTATGAAGGGTCACCATGTGAATTTTAAAATGCAAGGATATGAAGGGTCATGAAATTTTGGCACCATTTTTCATGAGGATTGAAGGGTCACAAAGGGTTAATTCCAAAGGTCATTTAGAAAGCTATAAATAAAGGCTTGAGAAGCCATTTGTTATATGTAAAGAGTGCATGGTTTTGTAATTATTTTATATAAGAAAAGAAGAGAGAAAAGTAGGATATATTTTAGAGTTATATCATTCATTGAGTAAGCAAAATTGAGATATAGTTGTGTTTTATACACAAGATGGGTTGGTGCTCCTATGAGTTGGTGCTCAAAAATATTTGAAAGGGGTTGGTTCTCACAAACAGTTTTTGTGTTGGTACTTGGCAAAGGGTTTGGTGCTCCTAAAAGTTGGTTCTTGTAAACTTTTTAATTTTAGTTGGTGTTCATTCATATACTTGAGATTATTCTCCTTGGTTTTTCCCACTTTGGGTTTCCATGTAAAAATTCTCTCTCTCTCTCTCTCTCTCTCTCTCTCTCTGATGTGGTGCATGTTATTTTTTTAGTTTTATTGCATATCTTGAATGCATGATCAAGTGGTTAAAGAAAATAAATAAGATTAAGTAAAATATATATAATATACTGATTCACTCTCCCACTCTTAGTATATTCCATGCTTAAGAATTGGTATCAGAGCAGGTTCCTTTTTAAAAAGTTTTATAGCTTAAAGGTAGATCAGTGAAAGCATGATGGCTATATCACATGAATATTTTTATAAAATAAGGCACCTTTGTTTGATGGGAAAAATTATGATTTTTGGAGCATAAGAATGAGGACTTATTTGATGTCCCTTGGATTCAACATTTGGGAAGTAATAGTGAAGGAATATGAAGAGCCATAGACACTTGTAACTACTTCAGTGGAAAAAAAGGCAAGTGAAAATAATTTTAAATCTTTAAATGCTATTTTATGTGGTTTATGTGAATCAAAATTTGTTAAAGTTATGCAATGTAAATTAGGTGATGAAACTTGGGTAAATCTTGAGAGTATTTACAAAAGTAATGGAAAGGTTTAAAAGGCTAATCTTCAGACTTTTAGAAGATATTTTGAGAGTTTTAAAATGGAAGGGGAAGATAATATAGCAAGTTACTTTTTGCGGGTTGATCAAATAGTTAATCAGATTCAAGGTCTTGGAGAAAAGTTAAAAGAATCAATCATGGTACAAAAAGTTTTGAGATCTCTACCATTGAGATATGATGTAAAAGTTTTGATAATTGAAGAGATGAATAATTTGTCCAAGTAAATATGGATGAGCTACATGGTATTATTATGGCATATGAGATGTGGACCAAACAAGAAACCCTCAAAGAGAGAAGCTACTTCCAAGAAATCAAAGAAAGAGAAGGCTAAGATTCAAGAATCAAGTGACAGTTACAACGATGATGAAGATGAAAATGTAGATTTATTTATTTGTAAGCCAAAAAAAGGCATAGGTAAATATAAATAAAAATTAACTTTTAAATTTTTTAATTGTGGAAAGATTGGAAATTTTGTAGCTAAGTGCCCAGATAAGGGTAATGATGATAATGAAGAAGGAAAGTCTACATAAAAGAAGAATTTAAAAGGAAAATTCAAGAAGAGATTCAAGAAGAGTTTGTATTCTAAAGATCCTAGCTCAGTTGAAGATAGTGGAGTCATCAATACAAAATAAGAAGATATTCTATTCATGGCCATAAATGAAAATGTCTCTGCAAGAAAAAGTATAGATGATCAAGAAGAAGAATATGATGAAGCTAAAGTGAATCTGGAAGGATAACTCATTTGTTCCTTAGAAGAGTTAAAATCTCTTAAGAAGAAGAATCAAATATTGAAGCTCCAAATCGAGAAAAATGAAAAGGAGTCAAAGGAAACAATTGAAGATCTACAAACACACTTTGAAGAAGCTAAGAAGAATGAAAAAGATCTAATGACACAATTGTAAAAAGTAATAGAATAATGTGAAAGGTAGGTTATTGAAATTGCTTCTTTAAAAGTAGATCTTGAGAAAACAAATAAAACAATCAATGATAGAGTAGCTAATGATTCAAAACTTTAGAATATCACTAATATGTTGAATAAGATATTAGAAAGTCAAATATTAATGTCAGATAAGATAGGTATCATATTTGAAAAAGAGAAAAGGGAGGCCACTAATTTCAAAGACAAAGTTAACATAGAAAAATAAAAGAGTTATGTTTACGCTCTTACAAAAGAGGAAATAAAAAGGGAAGAAGTTAAGAATACAGAGGACATCTCAAATAAAGAGGGTTAGAAGGAACAAATCTAAAAAAGGCAATTAGATCAGAGAAATACAAACATATCCTATTTATATGGTTATTATTTCTATTGTAATGGATATGGTCATAAGAAAATAGAATATTGAAAAAGGCCTAACAATTTCAAAAATAAGAACGAAACTCATGTAGAGTCAAGTCGAAGCCACAACTCTTTTGCTCCTCTATCAAGATTTAATGAAGAGGCCATACTATGTTACAAGTGTAAAAACTTTGGACACATATCTCAATAATATAGAAGTGTGTTTGAGTTAGTCAAAAATGATTAGGGTTTCAAGGCTCTATTCATTAAGAAGAAAGTTCAGATAGGTTCATGGTAGAAGAAACAACCTAAAAAATATATGTTGGTATAGACAGCTTTGCATGCAAGAAATAAAAAAATGCATAGTTCATTGATAGTGGATGTTTGAGGCACATGATAAGAGATAAGATCAAGTTCATAACCTTAAAGAAGACCAATAGTGGCACAGTGAAATTTAGAGATAATACTATTACTAGAATTGTCAAAAAAGGTACACTAAGTTTGGATAATGGTAGAACTAAAACTAAAAATATTTTTTATGTAGATCTTAAGCATAATATTTTGAGTGTAATTCAAATGTGTGATCAGGGGCACACACTAAAATTTTATGCAGAAAGTTTTGAAATTAGGAGAAAAGATTCAGATGTGTTGGTTACAGATGCTCAGAGAATAGACAATAATTTATATATGTTATCAAACATCAAAGGTCAAAGATGTTGTTTGAGTCAGATTGAAGAAAGTTGGCTATGGCACATGAGAATGGGACACATAAATTTTGACAATATTGTCAAAATTAGCAAAAATCATGTAGTCAAAAATCTTCCAAAGATTACAAATCCATCTAACATGCTTTGTGAACCTTGTCAGCATGGGAAGTAGGCCAGAAGGTGGTTCAAAATAAAAGAATACTCAAACACTCAGATGTTAGAGCTTATTCACATTGATTTGTGTGGACCTATGAGAACTCAAAGTACTTAAGGTGAGAATGTATCTTATTGATGATTTTTCATGTATGACTTGGATAATGTATTTAAAGAAAAAATTAGAAGCTTTCAGACATTTCAAAGCATTCAAGCATTAGTTGATAATGAAAATGGTTTGAAGATTAAGTGCCTAAGATCAGATCGAGGAGGAGAATTCATGTCAAATTAGTTTATTGAGTTTTATGAAGACCATGGAATAAAGAGACATTATTTAGTAGCTATAAATCCATAGAAAAATGGAGTATTTGAATAAAGAAGTAGAATAGTTCAGGAGATGACAAGGACAATGCTAAATGAATCCAAGATACTAGATAAATATTAGAGAGAGGTAGTTGGTATAGTAGTACATATCCAAAATAGAGCATTATTGAGAATCAATAGTGACGAGACTCATTATGAGCTATGGAAAGACAAACCAGCTATAGTTGATTATTTTAGAGTTTTTTGTAGTAGATGCTTCATAAAGAAAACAGATGAAAAATTGGGTAAGTTTGAATCTAGAGCAGATGAAGGTATATTTCTTGGTTATTATTGAAAAATTAAAGCTTATAAATGTTATAACAAAAGAAAAAATAAAATATTTGAAAGTGAAAGTGTTAGGATAGAAGATGGAACACAAAGAATCAGTGATCCAATAGACATTCTTGAAATCATTGAAGAGGAAGATTTTGAATAATCAGATGAAGATGAGAGGGAGAAAAATGACATCAAAACCCCATCCAAATATGTCTAGTGAAATCATAATGAAAGTGACATCATTAGGGACATAAATTAAGGAATTTGCACTAGAAGAATGGTGGTAAGTGAATCTGAACAAGTTAATTTCTCTTTGTTATCCAAAATTCAGCCTAAAACTTTTTCAGAAGCTAGACATGATAAACATTGGGTTAAGGCAATGGATGAATAACTAAATCAAATAGAAAAGAATCATATCTAGAAATTAGTGCCTAGATCAAAAGATCACAACGTGATAGGAACATAATGGGTTTATATAAATAAGTTGAATGAAAATGGATAAGTGACTAGGAATAAAGCAAGATTACTATGTAAAGTATATGCTTAGATTGAGGGAATAGATTTTGAAGAAACTTTTTCATTAGTAGAAAAGTTAGAGGCTATTATAATGTTTCTTTCATATGCAGTGTTTAAAAATTTCAAAGTGTTCCAAATGGATGTCAAATATACCTTCCTAAATGGGAATCTAGAAGAAGAGGTCTACATTGAGTAGCCTGAGGGATTTATTCTCTCAAATGTTAGTAGCCATGTATGCAAATTGAAAAAAGAACTATATGGATTGAAACAAGCTCTTAGAGCTTGGTATGCAAGACTTGATAAATACCTACAGGATAAAGTTTTCAAGAGAGGATTTGATGATAGTAATCTCTACATCAAAGTAGAAGGTAATCATCAATTGATTGTTTTGGTATATGTTTATGTCATCATTTTTGGAGAAAACATTGAAAACATGACAAAATAATTTTTTGATAATATGCAAAAAGAATTTGAGATGTCTATGCTTGGATAATTTTCATTTTTCTTAGGGTTGAAAATATTTTAGTCAGATAAAGGAATTTTCATATCTTAAAGTAAATATGCCAAGGAAATATTGAATAAATTTAGTTTTGAGAATTTTGCACCATTTGGCACACCAATGAGTATAAGAAATAAGGTGAGCAAGGATGAAGATTCACCTGTTGTAGATTAATCTTTGTATAGATCTATGATTGGTAGTCTTTTATATTTGATAGCATTGAGGCCAAACTCATGCATGAAGTAGGTATGGTTACAGATATCAGTCAGCTCCAAAATATAGTCATGTTTAGTTGGTGAAGAGAATATTTAGATATATCAAGGGGACATTAGATTATGGATTATGATATACCATAGGTAGAGATTTCACTTTGGTTGCTTATATAGATTTAGATTGAGTAGGTTGTTTTGATGATAGAATGAGTACAAGTGGGGACCTTTCTTCCTTGGTGATAGCTTAGTATCTTGGCTAAACAAGTAGAACTCGATATCACTTTCTACAAATGAAGTAGAATATATTGCAATAGTATTGTGTTGTACTCAAGTGCTTTGGATGAAGTAAACTTTAGAATATATCAAGGTAAAATATGATGAACCTATTTCTATTTTTTTTGACAATACAAGTGCCAGTAATATTTCAAAGAATCAGTGATGCATTCAAGAACAAAACATATTCCCATTAGATATCACTTCTTGAGAGAGCAGGTTGCAAATCAATAGGTTAAGATGGAATATATTAGTACTATAGAGTAGATTATAAATATTTTCATAAAGTCACTACCAAAAAACACATTTGAGTATCTAAAGGAGAAGTTGGGAGTGATTTATTTTACTTCTTGCCATTAAGGATCAGCATTGGTTGAGGGGGGAGCTAAGTGTTAGCTCCAAGATAGGCACTTTTCCATTAATGTCAAAGGGGGAAAAAACATAAATAGGTCTAGGTACAAATGCAAAACTATGCACAATAAGTAAAGGGAATAGGTATAGGTTGATACAGTAAGGGGGAGTTACTATATGTTTTTAGATGGTAGTATGTGTAGGTTGACATGTGTAATAAAGGTTTCAGGATGTGGTCATTTTAGTTTGAGGTTGCCATCAATGACAAAGGGGAGATTGTTAAAAATATTGTCATTGATGTCCAAGGTCTAGCATTGGTGATAAAGGCCCCATTGCATTTAATGGTTTTTTTTAATATTCATATCTTGGATAATGTGTGTTAATATTTATTTAATATTAATGAATATATTTTTGGTTGCATATAAGTCAAAAGAGGGCCCATGGAGAAGTCAAAGAGTCACAGGGTAAAGACAAAAGAAGAATGGGATGTGTTTTCTCATGAAAAGTCATCTTGAGTAATTCTAAGAGTCACCATGTGAAGACAAAAGAGGGTATGGCACATTTTTACATGAAGGGACACTTTGAGGAATACAAAAATTCACCAAGATAAATAAAAAAGAGGAAAAGATGCATTTACTTATGAAGGGTCACCATGTGACTTCTCAAATACAAGGATATGAAGGGTCATGCAAGTTTGGTGCCAAAGGGTGAATGCCAAAGGTCATTTAGAAATATATAAATAAAGGCTTGAGAAGTCATTTGTTATATGCAAGAGAGTGCATGGTTTTGTAATTGTTTTATATAAAAAAAGAGGAGAGAAAAGTAGGAGATATTGTAGAGTTCTATCTTTTTTTGAGTAAGCAACATTGAGAGATAGTTGTGTTTTATACACAAGTGGGGTTGGTGCTCCTGTGGGTTGGTGCTCACAAATTTTTGAAAGGTGTTGGTGATAATAAATAATTGTTGTGTTGGTGCTCAGCAAAGGGTTTGGTGCTCCTGCAAGTTAGTGTTTGTAAACTTTATAATATGAGTTGGTGATCATTCATATATTTGAGATTCTTCTCCATGATTTTTCCCACTTTGGGTTTCCACATAAAACTCTGGTCTCTCTCGTGTGGTACATGTTATTGTTTCAGTTTTATTGAATATCTTGAATGTGTGATTAAGTGATTAAAGAAAATAAATTAGATTAAGTAAAATATATATAATATACTGATTCACCCCCCCTCTCAGTATATTTTTTACTTAACAATATCATCCTTTTAGTTTCCTTATTTCACTTATTTTGTTTCCCATTTCCCATTTCCCCATATTTTTCCTTATCATTCATTTTTATCACCATTTCATTTTCTCCTCAGTCTATTTTAGACCTATTTCCACAACTTTCATTTCTTTCCACATCTCTCATCATCATGTTCCATTACATGGCAAAGAAAATTCCATTTCATATGGTACATTGGCCTAAGGTTCATTTGGACTATGTAGGAAACACCTAGTTACATGGTTTTTTTAGGTAATCTTGGTCAGTATTATTATCATTATTATCATTCATTTCCATTTTCATCCCTCATAATTTTATTTCATTCCTCCATAATAAGCTACTCACACCATCACTGCCCATCACTATCCATCCTCTCATTGTTTTCAACTTTATGAATATATTTTAATCACCCATCCAATCTATTAATCTATTTTAACAAGTTGTTTAACAACCATCCTCATGTTATCCTTATATATTTTCCAATCCTCCACTTTACCCCTCTTTTTTGAACCCCTTTGACATTTCATTTTTATATGTAAATCTACCATTTGGATATCACCTTCCTCACCATTAGTTTTCCTATAAACTTTTGGTTAACCACAATAACACCTACTTATTAACTCTCCTATCATCAATTTTATTTCCTTATTTCACTCCACTTCTTTCCCATTTCCATTTTTCCATGATTTTACTCATCCTTCATTTTCCCACCATTCTATTTTATCTTTGGTATATTTTAGACCTCTTTCTACCACTTCCATTTTATTCCACATCTCTCATCATCATGTTCCCTTAGACAATAGTGTAAATTCCATTTCATATGTTTTCAATTCCCCAATCTGCATATTTTTCATCTCTATTCTTTCACCCCCATCTTATGCATTTTTTTATTTATCTCATTTCTCTATTTCATTTAATTTTTCTTATTGTTCATATTTTCATTTGGTTTACTTTCCAAGCTTTATATTAGTCCTTCTTCCTAAAAAAAACTCCTTTATAGGTATTCATCCTTTGATAGGCCTTACATAATTTCCCTTTTCTTTTTATTTTAGTAAGAACTCATATCAACACTACCTGCTATTCATCCTCACCATCATCTATTTATTTGAGACCCTATTATCCTCTTCATCCTCTTTCATCCATCTTATCATCAATGATAAGGGTGTGGTCACTAGTTTTTACTTATTTAATAGATCCATACTTACCCATTTACTTCACTTATTGCTTTAATGCATGAAATTTGATCAATTTCACAGCTTAATACATCTACATCTTTCATCTCCATGTTTTCACATGTTGTGTATAAGAATATATTTTTATTCTTCTAATACTATTTTCTTTGTTACTCACTTAGCATCAAGGATGATTTTTGTTCTTCTAAGTGATTTTTTATCATTATCTGTAGTAAGATCCATAGCCACTATGATGAAGTAATTCCATAGTTGTTGTGTGAACTTAATTATTTCAATAAATCATAAGTCAAGGTGTTAAGACATGATGCATATCCAATTCATATTCATCCTTGATTTATATCCTTTAATACATCATAACATCATTCTTCAAATCATTATTTCATCACTTTGGGGCATCCTCATGTGTCTGGTTTTTATGGCATCTTTATTATTTGAAAATTCATTATATCATATACACATAAGTTTGAATCAACCTATCACACCTTTTTAAATAGTCATCAATATGATAATTTATCATTTCTTGAAATCACTTAACTCCTTAACTAACGGTTTTAGTCTATACTCACAAACTTTTCCCTACTTGGGTCACATCAATGTCTAAAAATTATCTCTAATCCACCTTGATTTGGGAAAATCAATTAACCATCATCATAAAATTAAAAAAAACAAGGATTATCGCAAATGATTTAATTTAATCCTTGGGTAAACTTCATCCATTGTTTGATCATATCCATAGTCATACCTCCATAAAGGGAAAACTAAAATTGGCTTGAGGTCCATTTAGACTATGTAGGCAATGTTAAATTACATGGGGTTTTTGAGGTAATCTCAACCATTATTCATTACCATCACCATTCCCCTCATCTCATCCTTAATTTATGAAATAAACTAGAACCTTGATCTATGCTTAAAAATTAGTCAATCAATTACTTATACAATTAAGTTCACAACTTTCACCCTGCTTGGGGAGAATCATGCTTGCAACTCCATTATTAGGATACTTTTTCCATATCCACCTTTCTTGAGGAAACTATAGTGTGAAACTTATTTGAGGATATATCTTTCCCAAAATCAGCCCTAGTTGGGGCAACTCAATCCATCTTCAAAATGAATAAAATCATGCAAACATTTTATCAAGTGGGTTATATTACATCCAAAGATGAATATCATCATCACATCCTAAATCACAATCCCTCTTTCTTCATCACCCACCCATTGATTCTTCTATTTTGTTGTATTCTTTTCTTTTCTAAGTTCCCAACCACATATACACATCCTCTTATGTCCTTTTGAGGGGACATCATCCATCACAATATTTCATCATCATCATCATCATCATCATCATCATCATCATCATCATCATCATCATCATCATCATCATCATATATATTTTCATCCACTATTTTTGGCTTATTATTTCTTTGAAAAGTCATTAATCCTTTCATCATGTCTTATAATGCCTTCTCAAAGAGGGGTAAGATGTAAACACTTAAAATTGGACACTTCATGACAATTTTAGATATTCAATATTTTATTCACACTAACATCCATAGCCTTCACTATTCATAACCCCCTATCCAATTAAGTCATTTATTCCGTAACCACCTATAATCCCATTAAATTTTCATTATATTCAATTAGCTAATTAATTTTAAATTAAATAATCAATACTTACCTAATTTCATGGATTTTGAATATCCACAATTATAAAAATTTAAAAATCAAATAATCCTCAAATCATGACATTATATTCCACCCCCTTCCATTTTTAATATTTTAGAGATGATATAGGCTCTACGTGTACCTCATCATCTAAATTTTATATTCTAAATATTAATCTTTCCAAATTTTAATGATGTCATAGGATCCACCCATCCTTCCTTATATGAATCTTATAATCCAAAGATTTTTCTCTCCATAATTAATAATCCACTTCAATTCCCACTAACTTATAATATCAAATTAAATAAACCTATTCAATCCCCCATGGGTCCAATGTCCCCACACTTTTCCACTCCTAATATTCCCACTAAACAATTTAATAATCTCCCATTAATTCAATCATCTTCCATCATTGATCTCTAACCAAGATCAATGGATCTCATTAATCAAACCAAATATATAAATATATCCATTCACCTCTATTTACAATAAGATTATATTACATAATGAAGTGTCATCCAAATCCATCTATCGAATATTCAAGCATTATCAAGCTAATCAATCAAAAAAATCAATGTTTGAAGGAGAGGTTCTACTAGTCCATCTTTTCAATTCAAAAAAACCATTTATAACTACAATCACATCCAAACACAATTAAATTCATCACAAGTGTAATCTGAAGGTATATTTCTCTTTCATTTTTATTTTATTTTCTCAATTTAAAGTACATTTGAATAGGTCTAGTTAAATTTACATTTCAGTTAGAATTATAACATCACTAATAATCTTATTCTTGTGTTTACATTAGTGTTAGAAATAAAACTTAGACAAATAAAATATTCTCATATAATATATTTTTCGTATATCAAGAGAAAATAATTGATATCATATTAATATACCAATAAGAGAATAAAATCATTCTAGTCCACTAAAATTATATAAGTAATCAATTAAAGAAAATGACGGCTTCAAAATAGACACTCTAGAGGCAATTCTTATCTTTACTCACCTCTAGTATATTACACATAACACTTTCTAGTGAAATAAGGTATTCATTATATTGTCATAGTATAAAATGTTTAAAACCAACTATACTAATTTTTTTTCCACCAACTCATTACCACATTTATGTATTGCATGTATAATTAGGAAATAACAAGAAAATAACATTGGTTTCAAGGGGAAAAAAACACAAAAAATAAAAATAAAAAGTGCATTGAAATTTAAACAAATTAAATATTTATCTTCATGAATAATTAATATATAATAATGCATTATAATTAAATAAAATCCTAATGGGATAACTTATGTTTGTGATTTTGAATGTGGAATGTTATTTTAGAACTAAGTGATGACCTATTTCGGCTTGTACCCATGTATCAAGATGCATGTAGTATGTAAAAGGGTTGAAAGGGAACACTAGATGCACAAAATATAATTGAATAAAAAATAATAAAAATTAAGCAAAGGGAGTACTTCTATGTTAATTTTTTTTGTTGTGCATAGTTAACCATTGCATGTGTAAAAATTAATTAATTTAAAATCACATGTTTGATGTTTTTTATAGTTCATTATTAATACATGTAGTATGTTTGATAAAAAAATACATCTATTGGTTAGTGTCAAATGGAAAGGATGAGTTATTCAGATCAAATAACATGTTATTAAGTAAAAATAACAACATGATATTGCAACATATTAAATTTTTACTTGATAAGGGTTTTATACATTGTGCATGTTACATTATATTGATAAACAATCTTGGTTTATGTTTGCACTTACATGAAAAAAGTGGTATTTCTATGGAAGTGAGTTTAAAAATAGTTGTTTCTAAAGTGAAAGGGGAGATGGATGCTCTAAAAGGAATATTGACTGAACTAAATGAGAATGTAGTTTTTTCATATTTTTTCCATGATATTGAGATCCATTTTGAAAATGAAGAACCCAAATAGTAATAAACACATGAGGAATCAAATAAAAAATTTCAAATGCATTTGGATGGTTTTTACATGACTGCTTTAGTAAAAGACACACCTTCAAAGTATTCATAATAAGAAATGTATCTTGATTGCATGTTTGATTTTGAAGTACATAAAAATGTCACTATTTTTCAACCCTTCTCTCTTTTACATATTATGATTTTTGTATTTCTTGTTATTGTCATAGTCTCCATTATTTTTTCATGAGGTGATTTTTTTCATTTAGTGTCATATACACTATCATGGACATGTGTTATTTTTATTCTTTTAATTTTGTCTCTCATGTATGTTTTATAAGTATTAGGATCCTTATTTTTCATTATTTGCTTTGATATTTTTATGTTATCAATATTAGAAAAGTTGTGATACTAGTTTGATGTGTAATGGAATATTTTGATACCATTGTTTATTATGATTCGTTTACCCCTTTGGCCCTTGGGAATAAATTGCCATTTTTTGGACCTTGTTTTTTTGATCTTATATCTCGATCTTATACTAGCTTACACACCAATAGGTCCCTAATTTGAATTCAAAAAATCTATATAAGCAAAATTTCCCTAAGGAATTTAACACATCGCACAGTCACATTGATACCTCATATGCTCAAGTAATTACAAATATTACATATAAGGTTTTCCTTTACTCTAATTTTATTTCATTTCTTATGTATTGGCTAGAATTATTTTTGCATTTTTACAAAAATAATGATAATAAAAAGAGCATATTGAATTGCTACTTAATTATGTCTCATCTAATAAGGATAAGTATTGGAATTATCATATACATAGATATGATTTTTATTATGTATGAATGTTTATTTCTAACCTATCATAAATTAGGGGTATAAATGAAGCAAGTCCCTCCAAGAAATACCATTATTTTTTCCTTTCAAGGTCTCTTGGATTGAATCAGGGCTTGAGAAAAGGATAAATAATTCTAGTAGTCTTGTGCATCTATTTAAAATTTTAGAGGAGGTTTATGACTGGTAATTGTTGATGAATAAGTTTGTAAAGTTTTATATTATAAAAAACATCATAACCATTATTTAAAAATAAAAATACCTTTTGAAGATACTATTACTATTGAATTTTTTTGATGATGGGCTTTCACTATTAGAGAAGTTTGATATTGGTCATAACAATAAAATTTATTCATATTTTTTAATTTTCTTCTACACTGTCTCAGGCCCTATTTATAATCATTTAAAGTTATTTTCATGATATAGATAAATAAAAAATTAGGTTTGTATATATAAACCCACTTTGTCAATTATCAATCACTCAAGGTACATTTGTTTCACCCACCCTCAATTCCATTCTTTATGGTACATTTTAAATATTTATATGTTACATTTACTATATTTAAACAAAATCACATTTATTTAATTATTTAATGTTTTAGTGTAGTGTTATTTATCCCAAATCCACTTCACTATAAACATATATAAAAGTAATTGAAAATACAAACTAAATTTTGAAAATTGCATTGGGATTAGTTAACATGTGCATACCATAATAACTTACATTGTGAAATATAAAATATAATAATAGGTGATATGATATTTTTATCTTACATAGAAGTGATTCATATGATTTACGGCCTATTATAAGTTTATATAAATATATTTAATTTTATCAACATTTTAATAAGTGGGTTCAATTTTAGTTAATAATCTCAATTTCTATTTGGACATTTATTTTTTGTTTTAATATATAAAATGATGGATTTTATTGTAAACCTCATTCATTATCTATAAAGGGACATTATAAACTTAAGGATTTAGGGGTATTTATTCAAAAAAATTCCACTCCTCTCAAAATTCAATTTGATATTAAATTAGGAGTGCCATCATTATTTTTTGTGTGAATGAAGGTTGGGAGTTCCCTTAAGATTTTTTAATAAATGAGTCATGAAAAGAAAAAATTAGAAAGAGGGTGATATTAAATGGTATAAAATATTTAAAAAAAACACTAAGTAAATTCAATAATTATTTATTAAGTATTCCAATTTGATGTAACTTATCAAGCCACCACAAATTTTGATGCTACAATGAATGCTCTCTAAATGCCTAGTTTCTCTAGAATGTGGCAACTGTAAATTTTAGATCTAATCTTTTAATTTTCCTTTAGATTATTATATATATTCTCTATATGGTATCCTTTATCACATGCTTTCCCTAAATTCACTAATTTAACTTTGTACTAATATAGCTCTTGATTTTAAATCATAATCCTATTAGCATGTAAACTCACATCAATTAGGTAAAAAACAAAAAAAATGGGACTAGTCAGAATCAAGGGACCCTAATGGGTAAAAAGGCCACATAGTGTTTATGGATAATCCATAAGAAGTAAAATAAATGAAAGATAAGTACATAAGGGATGAGAGATAAATGGACTGGGACATGATATAAAACCCAAAACAATTGCACCAACAAAGCCTAATTTAGACCAATAATTAACAAACACATAGGTACCTTAAATAATAGAATTTTAGAAACTAATAAATGCCTTGGTTATATTAAGCACAAAATATTATTATAAAAAGAACCAAATAGGACAACCTTTATTGGATAAATGATCATGAAATACTCTCATTCTATTGTTTACACATGGAATTCAGAGGAAGATCCACACGAACAGAACATAGAGGGATGTTATCAAACCTCACAAAATATATGTTTTATATTTTATTTTTATTTTCTCAATGTGACTAATAAATTTTGATATATAATGAAATATAGGAATTACAAATTTTATGCAACATCCATTTCTTGAAAATATAAAACAACCCATTTAAGTGGATATAGAATGTGACTATGGAGAGTTAATCAATTTTGTAGATCAACATAGAATGAATAGAAAGGGTACCTAAATATGTAATAAAAGAGAAACAATGGGTTGTATTTAAGATATTAAAACATTGAAATAGTTATAAATAAATTAAACTGTGTGTGTGTGTGTGTGTGTGTGTGTGGAATAACTAAAAATGGATTATTATTTGTTATAGGTATAATGAATTTTAGATATTGAATCTTGAGGAATCAAAATTACATTAGGACTAAAATTCACCAAATATAGAAAAAATATGAATTATGGAACCTTAAGTGTTAAGAAAATGAACACTTGATATAATTATGACAAATTATCATCAAGGTCAAAATGCCTTGCCATTATGCATGATAATTCAACGAAAAATAGTAATAGTAAAATCATGTATCTAATTGGCACCACTTATCGATCTCTTCAAGATGCAACATTCACAAAGCATTATCCACTTCTATTAATTTCACTAGTTGGAGTTGCAACATTGTATGTTGGTATGTCAAAAATCCATTCAGGACATCAAATCCCAATCAAGTAATTTTTATATTTAGAAGGAAAAAAACTTATAATTTTCCAATAATATATCATCTACATAAAATTTATATTGATTGATGAAATTATCTTCATTAGAAAAACATTTCTACAAATCATAGACTCTCAACTTCATCAAGCATTTTTTGAAAATGTAAACATGAGTTTTAGAGGTATATCTATGATTTTGGTGGCATATTTAGGACAAATTCACTATGTTAGTGATATACCACCATATGATAATAAGAGTCATGAAAAACTATTATGGAAACAATTCAAAATAATTTGTACAAGGAGAAAGAAAATACCAATAAATCTTTCATCAACTTCTCACAAATCTAAGAGTTGTAAATTTAAAAATTTATGATTGAAAGTTATTGATCACAAGAACCAATGTTCAAATATATATATATATATATATATATATATATATATATATATATATATATATAATAACGAATAATTTGACAATGATATTCATCAATTCACCATAATTGATAATGTGGATAATCAAAACAAAAAACTTTGCATCCATTGAAATGACCTATTGCATGTAGTATTACAATTAAAATAGGTAGTGAAAATGAACTAAATTGATTTTGAAGTGATGAACTTGATGTGTTGTTATTAATCCCTAAGGATGCAAGGATCATGTTAACATATAATCTTAGGATATAATCTAGTCTTGTAAATGGATCTCAAAGGTATAATAAAAGTATAATATTTAAACTTTGGAGTGCTCCACCAGATATACTAACATATATTATGGTAAAATTTGACAGGTTCTTCATAATAACATTCGAAGATAAAAATCCACAAATAATTTCAATTATACCAATACAAAGGGGACCCACACACCAATAACCCTTAAAATTGGCTTGGGCATTAACAATAAAAAAATCACAAGGCTTGAGTATTTTCAAAGATACAATTGATATAGGACAAAAATGAATAACATGGTAAACATTTGTGGCTATTAAATATTTTACATCTGACTACTATGAAAATATGAAAAAAGTAAAATAACTTTCCAAGATGAAAGTTGAGGAAGAGAGTCTCAACTTGTTGTAAAATAAATAATTTCATGTAATTATTACAACTTTCATTCTATTAATATGAAATGATTCATTGTTTCACATTTTATGCGATGTGCATGGTACATTTTCATGAATATTAAATGATTCTTTATTTTTCATTTGATCTTAGCTATATTACACATCTGGATGATTTTAAAATGATTTCTTTATTATAATCTATGTGATATATATTAAACATTAAAATTTTATGAAATACTTCATTTTCATGTAAAATAAAAATGTAATACCCATAGATGATACGAGCATACATATATTAGATAAATCATTATAAAATACACCAAGATATATCATTCTTGAGGTGTCCATTCCACTTATGTCACAAATATACTACCATAGGTTGTACTAGCATACAAATCTTATATAAATCTATGTAAAATACGCTAAGAGATATCATTCTCAAGATGTTCATTTTACTCATGTCACAATTCTACTATAGATGCCTCAAGAATGATATTTATTGATGTCTTTTACACACACACACAAGTTTTTTAAATTTTTATTTAGGTGTAGTTGTTGGTATTTAATTTATGAAGTAAAATTAACATGTTTAATTTATTAAGTAAATTTAATCTAAATATTTTAGTTATTGAAAATTATTAATTAGTTATATAAATTTTCATCATCTATAAATAAAATTTGAAATAGTTATAGTAATAATAATATAATTAATTATACATATTTAATGATTTATTAATATATGTATGTATGTCTCTGTGTGTGTGTGTGTAGATACACACACACACACACACACACACACACACACACACACACACGCTTTTTAAATTTTTATTTAGGTGTAGTTGTTGGTATTTAATTTATGAATTAAAATTAACATGTTTAACTTATTAAGTAAATTTAATCTAAATATTTTAGTGATTAAAAATTATTAATTAGTTATATAAATTTTCATCATCTATAGATAAAATTTGAAATAGTTATAGTAATAATAATATAATTAATTATACATATTTAATGATATATTAATATATGTATGTATGTATGTATGTATCTGTGTGTGTGTGTGTAGATATACATACATACATACATGCATACATACATACATACATACATACATACATACATACATACATACATAAAAGACATCCAGAAATATAATGCGTCGAGAATGATATTTCTAGATGTCTTTTACACACACACACACACACACACACACACACACACACACACACACACACACACACACACACAAGTTTTTTAAATTTTTATTTAGGTGTAGTTGTTGGTATTTAATCTATGAATTAAAATTAACATGTTTAATTTATTAAGTAAATTTAATCTAAATATTTTAGTGATTGAAAATTATTAATTAGTTATATAAATTTTCATCATCTATAAATAAAATTTGAAATAGTTATAATAATAATAATATAATAAATTATACATATTTAATGATATATTAATATATGTATGTATGTCTGTGTGTGTGTGTATACATACATACATACATACATACATACATACATACATACATACATACATACATACATACATACATACATATATATATATATATATATCTATGTATGTATATAAGACATCCAGAAATATAATGCCTTGAGAATGATATTTCTAGATGTCTTTTACACACACACACACACAAGTTTTTTAAATTTTTATTTAGGTGTAGTTGTTGGTATTTAATTTATGAAGTAAAATTAACATGTTTAATTTATTAAGTAAATTTAATCTAAATATTTTAGTGATTGAAAATTATTAATTAGTTATATAAATTTTCATCATCTATAAATAAAATTTGAAATAGTTATAGTAATAATAATATAATTAATTATACATATTTAATGATATATTAATATATGTATGTATGTATGTCTCTGTGTGTGTGTGTGTATACATACATACATACATACATACATACATACATACATACATACATACATACATACATACATACATATATATATATATATATATAAGACATCCAGAAATATCATGCCTCGAGAATGATATTTCTGGATGTCTTTTGTGTGTGTGTGTGTGTGTGTGTGTGTGTGTGTGTGTGTGTGTGTGTGTGTGTGTGTGTGTGCACACGCCTCAAGAATGATATTTCTTGATGTATTTTACATAAATATTTGTCACATACACACGTGTGCACAAACACATTTTTTAAAGTTTTATTTAGGTGTAGTTGTTAGTGTTTAATTTATGAAGTAAAATTAATGTGTTTAATTTATTAAGTATTTTTCGTTTGAATATTTTAGTGATTGAAAATTATTAATTAGTTATATAAATTTTCATCATCATTATTAATTTCATATTCATCATCTATAAATAAAATTTGAAATAGTTATAGTAATAATAATATAATTAATTATACATATTTCATGATATATTAATTTTTAAATAAATATCACGTTTAATATTATTTACATCAAAATAATAATTCACATACATATCTTAGATAGTTTACATAAATATCTTAGGTAATTTGCATAAATATCTTAGATAAATATAGGTAAAAGATGTTGAAAGATATCATTATTGAAAATAAAACTTCTCTTTCACTCAAACATATAAAGTTAAAAAAAATATTTTTAAAAAAAATATTTTTAAAAAAAATATTAAAATTTCAAATTATTTTTTAATATATAAATTATTAATTGTATAATTAATAAGTGAGCCTAATTTACTAAAAACCCCTTATTTAAATAAAGACCTATAAATTATGGCATGAATATAGAACACATGGTTGCAAATACAAAAAAATAAGTGAGAATTAAGGGCATGAAGAAAATATATATCCAATAAACCCCATATGGAAGATCATGAATCTAAAAGCTTATAGTGACACTATCAAGCAATATCGGCCAAATACAATTAGGTTTCTATAAATAATCATCTACAATTTAAAATTTTAGATCAACTAAAACCTTATTTGATAAATCATTCAAAAATATTATTTAGAGAATGCTCAACCCATTGATGGTATCTAATCAATATCTAACACCCAAATTTGTAACTATTTGTTTTAATGGAGCTTTTTTTATCGCACTTAATACGACCATCCAATCTATTCATTAGCTTCTCTACACACTTATAATTTTATTTTCCATTACTCAATGTTGAACTTTTTATACGAGATTCATAAGACTAAGATTTTGATAAAATATCTCTATTATAAGGAAAGTGAGCTTAACCAACATGTATAAGCTTAGTGTTTATTGGTGTTAGGAGTATTTATGAATATTTTTTTGACTTTATTAACAATAGTTTTTTAAAGTAATTCCCCATTCATCCTCTATTTTTTCAGGCCTAGTTTCATGTCACAATGTTGAATTAATTTTAATTTTTTGAAATTCATTCCATGTCAAAAAAACCTTTCCAATGTTAATCCATGAAATAAATTATTTTTTACATTTGAGAAAAAAAATATCATGTGTTATCCGTCCTCTCTATCATTTACATTGAGTGTTTTACATCTATTTTTCACCATTCTAAGATCACGCTATATCCCTTGCTATGCCCATGAAAATTCTATCTCCCTTGCTTTATTGTTTCAAGATACGTAGGAAAAGAGATTGGAATCATATTTTAGTGTTATCTATTTCAAATCATAAGAATATTATAAGCATGATTCTAAAGCTTTAGATCAATTTTACTTAAATAAGGAGAGCCCTCATCACAATAAAACTCATAATATTCTAAAGGTTTTGACACACAAGTATCAATATAAAAACTCACCAATTGGATCACAAATATATTAGTTAAGTGGTGATTTCAAAATTAATTATTTCATATTTGTAATTAATTCCATGAGAAAGACACTATTATTATAGAACTTACTTCAATAAATGTAATCCTTAAACATGAAAATTACAGGACATAGAATTGGATAAAATATCCATAAAACCCCTATTTTATATCTAAATCATAGGACTTAGAATTAGATAAAATATCCTAAAATATTATTTTATATCTATGAAATTCATAGATAATCTACATTTAAATAACTATAGTTAAAAATTGGATTATACAGATAACCGTAATTACATGATAACATCATAAGAAATTGTATGATATAAATACATTGTTTTATAAGATGGTCAACATATACAAATTACCAAAATTATATGATAAAATCATAATCAATTACATGATATAGATACATTATTTCATAATAACTTACATAATGTATAATATATATAAAATAATAAATATATTCAATTTGAATGTTCTCCAAATGTGTGAACTAGCAATAGTCACTAAATCCTAGAAATGAACCATCCAAAATTAAATGTTCTAAAAAATTTATGTCTCAATTGAACAAGTGTTGACTCATATTACCAACAAAATATTGCCATGAGACAAAAAAATAAAGTGTAATTTATACTTGCAAACAAACCATATAAAAAATAGGGCGAACCCAAGGAGAAAAAAAAATCATTCCAGTCCATTGAAATAATAGAAGTTTACAATTTAATAAAATGAATACTTCCAAATAGACACTATAGAGTCAATTATCAACTTCAACCACCTCTATTGTATTACACCTAACACTTTCTATTGAGAGGAGATATTTGTGCATGTTCTTTACAATTAATCTAGGAAAACTGCCACAGGTTGGTAGCTTAAGATCCATTTATATAAGCCTCATGTCAAATTACAAATTAATGTATGTTAAGTTATTTAATAAATATCCTCACAATTCATATAAAAAATTCAAAATGTTGTTCTCAATCAAATATTTTAGTGTTGTTATAATCTTGTCCTCTTGATTAACAATATGTTTCAAGGATTTAGTACTATAATTTATGTCTAACAAAAGCCTAAGGAAACAAATTTACAAGTATGAATGTTAGCATAGGTTGATTTTAAATATTACATTGAACATTACATTAAAGTGCCTCACAACATGACAATTTTACATTAGGATTATTCTCCTCCTATTTTTCATTGTGACTTGAGGCCCTCAAATGTGTTAATGAATGAAATCATGATAGCTCATGTGGTATATTTATAACATTGAAGATAAAATCTTCAAAATATCTCATGTTTCAAGTTAACTAGTATTGAATAATATTCCCCACACAATATTTCCATGAGACCAAAAAATTGTGTCTAGTTTATAGTTGCAAACAAACCCCTTAAAAACATGGTGATATGAAGAAGATAATAAAATATTTCTAATCCATTGAAATCATAAGATTCAAAAATTGAATAAAATTAATACTTGAAAATAGACACTACATATTCAATTCTAAACTTTACCCACCTCTAGTGTATTGCATGTAGAGATTTACCCAATTCTACTCACAAATTTCCACCAACTCATTACTAAATTTATTTATTCCATGTAAAATTAGGAAATAACATGATGATAATATTGGTTTCATGGAGAAAAAAAAACAAAATATAAAAATGAAAAGTGAATTGAACTTCATACAAAATAAATCTTCCTCTTAATGAATAAATAATATCAATTAATTCATTATAATTAGAGTAAAGTTTAATGGAATAGTTTATTTTTGTGGCATTGAATGTGGAATGATACTACAAAACTAAGTAATGACTTATGTTGTCCATACCCATGGATTAGGCTACATGTAGTATGTAAAATTGGTGAAAGGGAACACTAGATGAAAAAAATATAATTTAATAATAGCTCAAGTAAAAAGTAATCAAATGGGGGAATTTTATGTTAAATTAATTTGTTGTGCATAGTTAATAAGTGAATGTGTAAAAATGAAGTAATTTAAAATATCATGTTTGATGTTTTTATAATGTATTGTTAACTAGTGTAGTATGCCTAATAAAACATTGTATCTATTGGTTAGTTTCATATGGAAAGGACAAGTTATTAAAATCAATAATGTGTTATTAAGTAAAAATAACAATATCATATTGCAACATAGTAAATTGTTACTTGGTGAGGTGTGGTACATTTTACCTATTGAATTATATTGATAGACGGGTTTGGTTTATGTTTGTACTTGTGTGAAAAATAAGTAATTATATGGAAGTGAATTTGAAATATTTTTTTATAAAATGAAAAGGGAGAGGGACGCTTCAAAAAGAATATTGAGTGAAAAAATGAGAATTCAGTTTTTTAAAATGGATTTTTTTTGTGATATTGAGATCTATTGTGAAAATGAAGGACTTGAATAGGAAGCATGACATGAATAATAAAATAAATAATAAAAATGAGTTTGGATAATTTTGGCATGTCCACTATAGAATATGCACCTATAGTGTGTTCAAAAGAATAAAAATATTTTGATACCATGTCCGATTTTTAAGTGCATAATAATTTCATTATTTTGAAACCCTTCTCTTTTTTAATTAGTATGATTTTTTTTTGTTTTCATAGTATCCATTATTTTTGGTGAGGTGAAAATAATTGATTCAGTTTCATAGACAATATCATGGGATATATGTAATATTTTTTTGAAAGAAAACAAACTTTTTTAATTATCCAATGACGAGTGTTTTTGAGCTTAGTAAATTAATGGTATGGTGGAATATATTTATTATGTTTTCATTGTTAGTGGATGGAATTGTGTGTCATACCTATTCACCTCCTCAATTAAATTAGACTTTTTCTAATTATATTTTGATTCCACTGCCATTATGAATCTAACTCACACTAGTAATTTTCAACTATTTAAAATTTATATGTTATTAATATATATATATATATATATATATATATATATATATATATATATATATATAATTCTTTTTATTTCAAATAGAATTAATGTTCATAAATGTTGTAGGTGTTATTAAATCATCATTTTTCAAGTAAATTAATATTTAATAATTTGAAATATTCCATTAAACCTCAAACTCTTAATAATTATTACTTATATCTACCTTCTTCGTGGATAAAGCCAATTCATAATTATCTATCATATAAATAGAGATGACGATATTTGATCATAATATCATCTAGAAGAGACATTGCATTTGATAATGATAACATTTATCAAATGATTTGATCATCTTATCAAATACTAAGACACTAGTCTTAGTTAAATTTGGAATTAATTAATTCATGCCAGGGGAAAACAAATAGATTACCAAAAGTCTTTAGATACATAAATCCTTACTAGAGTAAGAAATGTTTAATATGAATTAACTAAAACATTTTTATTATATATTGGATTAGATGGCTTGAAGGTGGGATCATTTTTTACACCTTCCACTTCATAACCTAAGTAAGGGTTTGTTTGAATACATAAATCTAAAGTATAATTTATTTTATAAAATTAATGGAGAATAAATATGTGTTCCTTGGGTAAAGAGTGATATATTTGAAGAATATATAAAAATATAATCAAATAATAAGTTGTAACAAACAAAATTTCATATGTTAAATCACCAAAAAAAGTGTTTATTCTTCAAAAACATACAAGAATTAACACTACTTTGACATATGTCATGTAAGTACCCTCCCATTTTAGATAGTAAGTGTGAATCTATGCATATGTTTTTTGGTTATGTTTATATTTCATTTATGTAGCTAACATTCAATTTTCATACACATGATAAGTTTAATATATCTATGATGATATTTATTTTCATATGGACCTAAAGACTTTCGAGAAATTGATGTAATGCCAAAAGACAAGTCCCTAGTGCCGAAGAATGGAAAAAGGTAGTTAATCAAGCTGAAAATATATAATATGTGGTTACCAATGTCATTTTAGTGCCTACTAGATGGTCATTAAACCTGATCAAGGTTTTCTTATAATCAAGTAGAACATGTTGACAATCATTACCATGGATAAAAATATGAATAGTTAAAAGGGAAGAAATATTTTATTTCCCCTTATGTTAGCCCCCATTTGAATGAGTAGGTCTATAGGCTACTATTTTTAGGTATGTCTCTTGTTGCTATCCATCTTGATGAGATGGTGTATGAGAAAATTATAATGTTAAATGGTGAAATAGAGTGGGATGATTTCTTAAGTAAGGATGAAATATATAATAGACAATGCCAAATAAATGAGGTAAAATATTTGTATAGTGCCAATGTTGAATAAAGTGTTCAAGAGTGGGAATTGGTAAATATAGATGAGTAATTTATGTATCGATGATAAAATAACAGTCATTGATGAGCATGGATAAATCCATTCATATTGGGCATCTAACTCCTAAATAATTAAATTAGATGTTGAAGTTATGAAATGATAGCTTATTGGAAATGGATTCAACATTTGTCATAAATGAAATGAAGGTATGTTTTCAATTCCTGTAATACTAGTAAATGATATAGATCTTTGTGAGATTACAAGAAAACTCATGATTTTTATTTTGGTATAGTTTCTATTGTACACATTATTTATGTTTGATACTAAAAACCAAGGAATACCTTTAGCATGGGTCATTATGTCTAAGTAATGTACCAATGACATCACCCAATGGATGTAAGCAATAAAAAAAAGAGTATGCTTGAAAAAGATTGAGTGGAAAATAAATTCCTTCATGGTAAATGATGCCAGTGAAAATACAAAACCAATTAGGTGCTTATTTATAATTTGTATATGCACAATGAATTTTTTATGTTGAAGTTCATAAAAATATTTGTTACCTTATTTTTCAAAGTCTTACTAACTTATTATATTATATAGGGAAACATTGAATTGTGAAATTTATTTATATAGATGGCATTCACATCATGAATGGTTTAATAAAATTATAGAAAGGGGGAGATAAGATGATGTCAAATTCAATATGTCTAATGAATTTAGATATATTATGAATAGTTGTGTCGAATAAGAAATGGAAAACAAGGAGTCTAGACAGTTTATATAGAATTATTGATCCATACATGCCAATTTTGTTAAATATTTGAAGTAACATTTACTTTACAGGGTTGGAATGTGGTTAAGATATTGTCATACCCTTAAAAATAACAAGAAAAAAAAATGAAATGTTTGAATCATACCATTCACATACAAAAAATGCTTTGTTCAGTACAATATGGACTCATGGGCATCATAGTGTGGATTGGTTAGTTAACCAACTACAAATGTTTATATAGACTATTGGTGGTCAAAAATAGTCAAGGATAACAAATTTTACAAAAACTTCAAGGTTGGTAAAATTAAAAATGTTTCAATTTTCATACTACCATGTCACCTATCATAATAATGATAGTCATATATCTTGGGTGCAAAGTCAGATAGATGATACATTAAATTATAAGGTATATGGTGTAATGTCACTCTTGTCAATATTTAATTTTACTTTTTCACTTCAAGGATATACACTTGTAAAAATGTCATTTAGGTGGATTTGTTAAGAGAGAGAATAAGATAGGGTGTTGCTCATGACATGGGGAATGACATAAGAGAACCCACTCACAATAGTGATATAGAGTCCAATGTAAAGTTTTTTTAACTTCTAATTTATTTGTTTACTATGTTGTTTATTATTATTATTATTACATAGTACATGGTAAATGGATTAGGAGATACAAATGAAGGTGAACCATATATGGATATTTGATGATTAAAAAATGGAGATTAAGTTGAAATAAAAGTTTTGGTAGATAATAGTGCAAACTAGCCGAGGGAGGCTAATAATGTAAGACATTTATCTACTCATACTCATTTATTTTTATATTATTTTGAAGAACTCAAAATATTCTTGATAATTATTTCACAATATCAAGAAACCTTTCAACACTATCATTCTCGAAAAAGTGTATGACAGATGTTTACAATAAGGTGAAGAGTATGGAAATATAAATTTCACTTGGTTTTCATCACCCAATGACTCATCCATTCCAACAAGTGCATTATAGGCACAAAATACCAATCAGAGAGAAATAGACTTCAAAGAAACAATGAATACAAGAACACATCATATCATGTCACAAGATATAACCCTCTTTATAAACCCTCCTCCTAAGAATCAAAAATGAAAAATTTGGCATGATGATTTAAAATGGATAATGAAGAAGGATAAGTATATACATGATGGATATAATGTAGCTTAATTGTGTCTTTATGTTTCTTAAAGTGATAATTGAATGTAATATTATAAATTATGGTTGATATGTGATTAAAATATATTTCAAATCATACCTAAGATTGAAAATTGTTTCATTGATGTAAGGTGCTTCATATTTTGTAATAGTCTTCTAATTGATAAATCATTTAATTTCTTATTATCATATCGATATGTATTTTAAACTTGTTAATTCAAAATCTCTAAATCTAATATAGTTTGTCTTTATATAAGTCACCATGAAACATCCTACAAGACCAGTCATAAACATCAGTTACAAGTCATTTGTCATAAACATATTCCATGCCTTCATATATCATTGTATTCTCATGTTATATAATTCTTTAATTTTAAATAACATCACGTGTTTCACATCCTATAAACTAGCTTTTGAATGGTTACACAACATTTTTTGAGTGTTTAGAGTGTTATTTTTTGTTGATGTAAATCCACACAAAAATACCAAATTCATTTATAATTAATCATACCTTATTTTTTAAATTATAGAATATTAATTTTTATACATGATAGAAGATTTATAAAAATGGAAATTTTGTAGTTTTTTAGTTCAGAGTTTTTGATTAAATGGATCCTACCTCAGATTGGGCAATGAACAACATAAACATACTCTATTGAAATGAAATTTTGGATTATGAGAATAGATATTTTCTTAGACCCATTCCATTCATTTTAATATATTTATCTTTATATATTTAACATAATAGTTTTATCCCTTATATATAGAAGTATATAATTGTTATGCCTAATTATCTAACTAGGCCTAGTTCAAATTTACAAGAGTGGGATTTTACATAATTTGAAGGAGACATTCATCAAGAAAAGATCCCATTATATATATATATATATATCAAAGCATGTTACAAGTAAAAATTATATCCTACCCTCATATATATTGACACTGTAGAAATCTTTGGAAAACTACATTGATTTTGAAAATGGCTTTCAATATATTTGATAAACTATTGTATGGCTAAATTAAACCAGCTATAGATCCAAGTTGTATAATAAGTATGGTTGTGACATAAAAATCAAATACCCTAGAGAATAATTTAAAATATTTCATCTAAGTTATTCATAATTTTCATGTATTATTATTTAATGGCTAATCATTTTCATGTGTTATGATGCTCAACCTCATCCTTGACATGCAATGCAATGGTATAATTGGTCATACATGTAATTTTTAGTCCTCATTTGATGATTATTTTATGTGGTGTGTAATAAATACTTCATTGACATGAAAGGAAATTTCATATCTATTGGCCCCTAAATTTTGACTAAGTATTGTTTCATTTTGGTGCACAGCATAGAAGGATCATTGCCCATTTTGATGTAAGTATCGACGTGGTGTGGAAGGACCATGAAACATAGCTGATAGGCACAAAAGTGTCATGGAACATAAATTTTTGAGAATGGAAGGAAAATGGTACAAGAGATCTAGTGTGAGAATATCCAGTCAAAAGAGAATGTATCACAAGGGACCTAAGAATAAAGGACTCAGAATAATAGTGAAAGACTAGGGGAGTGCATGGGAAGCAAAGTGTGAAGGATGTGGGATCATTTAGAATAATAAATAAAATGGGATACTTTAACCATATTGATCAAAGGTTTTATACCATCCCCCAAGGAAGATGGAAAAAACACATGGCCACCAGAATATAACATAGAGCAAGGATTTAGGGGTGCAAGAACCCGAGTCTACAAGAAGGACTCATTGTAAGAGCGATAACTCTCATTTTATTTGGAGTCTATGTGTCATCTATTCATGAAAATTATAATTATGACACTTGATTATGAAAAAATAAGTATAAATACCCCTATTGTAATCATTTGCTAGGATGGTCTTTTATAAAATAGATAATAGAGCCCTATTTCGTAATTCACTAAGCATATAATGGAAGCTATCAATTATTGCATTATTATGTTATGAATGATGAAATGAACTATGTGTTAGCAAGGGATATGGTTTGTTTATTTGTCTTGTTATATCTTTTTATTTTCTAAGCCACTATTGTTGATAATAATGATGATCATAGTAATGGTGCTAGTTACATCTATGACAAGAAGGATAATAATAATATATTCATGGTATTGAATAGTAATTTAAGATTTGTATTATGAAGGGTGAAAAAACATGTATCATTGTGTTATAAATCCTTCAGGAACTAGTCTTTCATTGCACATTTTGGGTGAGTGCATGAGACTTAACTCTCACATGATAGGGCCAATGCACTGGGTTGTTGGGAGGAACTTCAACACTAAAGTTAAAAATAACTAAAAGAACCCAACATTTTGGTTCCATTACATAGACATGAAGTAATTATATCACAAGAATGGGAAATTTTTTGAGCACATTACATTAGAAAATATTGAAGAATGGGTTACCAATGTCAAAGATAATTTTGTGGTTCTGTATCTTGAACCAGGAATCTTTGCATGATAGTGGGTAGAGAATAATCTCTACAGTTCTTTGTATGAAACTTTATTTTCTAAGGTCACATTTCTCTTGCATGATTGGTTCTTAGCATATTCTCAAGGATGATCCAAAAATCTTGGAAGAAGGCAACACTAGACTCTTGAATGGTAGAGGAGTTTAGCATGATTTGGAGTTCCCTGGATGCGACCAGTTAACTTTTAGTGGAGAGGCATTCAGAATAGCTACATTTTGGACTATGATGTGACCACCTATTCATGTCATAAATAAGGAAAATTATAATTTCTAAAAGATCCAAGGAGACACTATCTCTCATTATTTTCCTTCAAAATTAATAAATTAATTATTAACCTTGGGTTAGAAACTCTACCCATGGAGGGATATATTATTCTATGCATGAGTTGCATGTTTGTAAGGGGAGACTAGGGGTTAATTGGAGATTGTAGATTCAACATGGTAGCAAGCTAGTAAACATTATGGAAATAAAATTATGATGAAGATTGGAAAAGGATCATGGGAGTTAATGGTACAAGAAGAGATTGGGAGACCTCTAGGAGTGATGTAAAGAACCATAGGGAAGTGGACATGCATGAGGAACCCATCAATTTCAAGCCACATCCTTTTCCACTTATATCCTATAGAGTAGAAATGAATTGGATTGTAAGAGTTGAGGAACCAATCCTAAATCAACCATGCTACCCCACCATGGTACATGATCATGCCTTTGAGTTAGATAGAATACACATATGAAATTGGGGTATAGACACTTCAGAGTCAGAATCTGAACCAATAAGGGAGACTAAAACTATGCCATTTTATGCTCATTCAAAATTTACATTATATTATCCACAAGGGAATTCCATGGCAAAACTTGGAATGCTTCATGGATCTAGCCCACAAGGCCAGAGTATAGGCCTAAACTTGGGTAATCAACCCTCTACCATACCTCTTACCATGGGCACTGCTACTAGAGGCATTGGAGGAATATTAATAGGAGTAGGTAGAGGTAGACCCACTTCTTATGGAATAGGAGCTGGATCTTCCTTGCAACTAATTACTTAACCACAACCCACTATGATCTACTATGAGACGACATTACACTTACATGAATACTAAGGGATAGAGAATGTAACCAAGCATGTCCACAAGTGTGAATTGATTTAGAGAGCATGCAACATCACATATTCTAAATGTAAGACTACACAATTTGAAACTATGCTCTTAGAGCACACACATAAGTGGTATTAAAATTTTAACCCTCAACAAGTGATGGTCAAATATGATCATCTAAAAATAGACTTCCTATAGGAATTTGACATTCTTGAGTTTGAGAAACAAAGTATAGTGGTATTGAAAGACATAAAGCAAGGACTTATAGAGAGCATATGTGAGTATGATGCATGATTCAAAACCTTGCTTTCTAAATTTTCATTTTAAATAAATCCTACTCATCATGCATAATTGTTTATGGGAGGATTGTTATTACCTTTTTGATGGACCTTGTCACAAATAACCTTCACCAATGCGTGCGAGGCTCTAAAATCTTACCTCTACACTAACGTGGTTAGAAGCATGGATACCAAGATTAGTCCCTTTATGGAGGCATAGATGGCATTCATGGCATCACAACTTGAAATCTTGATGGCAAATAATTCACATAAGACACATAGTGGTATCTATTGTACCAAATGTGAAACTAAAGGGCATATAAGGAATAATTTCTCATGCAAGAACATTCACATGGTACTAAAACAAACTTGTAAGATCTACCATGAGGAACATGATGCCCACTCTTGTCCTCTTTTATAATAGGCTACAAACACTATGGTGTTAGATTATTATAATATTTGTGATGCTTACACCCATGATAAAATGACTATTGATTGATCAATGATATCCATAAAGCTTGAGCATATGGTACATGCCAAACCTTAGTCACTAATACCCAAAACAATGGTGGTTACCATGGGTGAGGGAGCAAACAAGGATGAGGTGGTGTTCAGTTTCCACTAATAACTTGTTATAAATGTGGTTCTCTAGACCACTATCAAATGGATTTCTTAGAGTTTCCAACATCTGCATTTTGCAAAAAGGACCATCAACTAGAAGAGTGTCTAGATCTATACATGAATATCAGTAAAGAGAGAAATGAAAAGGGTGTCACTATGATTTGAATAGACAAACCATAATGGCATGCATGAACAATCATTCTAATAGTCCAATAAGTAAATATTACCACTATTAGTGGGGGTTAGACTCAATCAATAGCCAACCCAATAGAGAAGGTACATCAGGAAGAACCATGAGCTAAAACGTATCTTGATGCTTAGAAGTAAAAGGACATGCTTCAAGATATATTGGAACTTGTATGAGAACTCCAAGGCAAAATTCAATACCTCAAAGATAAGGACTTGTCGCAATGTGTTGTTATGGAGAGAGAAGTTAAACCTTGACCAGTGGCATAGGATGACTTCCAAGAACTATGTAAACATATATTGGATGAAGACATTGTTCCCTAGCTCAATTCTTGGCTTAAGAATCAAGCTCGATCACCACATGAAGTCCACCCTCACAATCAACAAAGTGAAGACTACTACTTAAATCACATTTAGTGATAGGAAGCTCCTAGTTCCTCTACTCCATTGAAAGATGGATAAATATTGGTTAAAACTACCATAAATAGATGGGTAATCTAGGATATTTTAGTAGATACAAGTGTGGAATTTAATGCTCTCACTAAAGATGCCTAGCAAAAAATGTCTAGTCTAGCCCTATATCCTTCACTTCACATCTTATTCATGGTAAATAAGACTCGAGTGCACCCCATTTGGGTCCTTAAGAATTTCACAGTTGACATACTTGGATTTCCCTTCAAATAAGATTTTGAGGTTCTATATTGGCTAAATTTGATGATTACCCAACCCTACTAGGAAGGCCTTGGTGCTATGAGAACCATGTAGAATTGAGCTTTAGAAATTGATATATTAGTTTTGAGAACACTGATTAGTGCATAGTAATACCTTTAGACCAAACACAAGGGCCTCCCTATATCAAGCCCATAAATGTTGATGAAGACATCAACCACCTGTATAATTTTATAACCCAAAATTATAAGCAACATTATCCAACCCTAGATGGTATTCTACATTGGATAGATACCTAGTCAATTTTTGATATTACAAGCAATGCATGTAATTTTTAGGCCCATAGTGATTATGACCTTATTGGGAGACTATATAGCACCATCAAAAATTGAGAGAACCTCTCATGCTCATTTCATAAACATCATTAATTTATTTACCTCATGGGTTTAGCAATGCAAAGGCCACTATTGGGACCACCACAAGAAATACTTAATGAAGCCCCATGGTTCCAAGGATAAATGGAGGTATGTGACTTTTTCCAACATCTTGAAGAGTTTTTTGATATTGGATGAGGTCATTAGCTCACATTTTTTATGGCCCTGCTACCAAATGGTGGCGTACTGATAAAAAATATCTCTTGTACGGGGATCAAATATGAGTTACTTTACACCATAGATTTCATCACAACAATAAGGTCAGGGGAACACTTAATTATAGTGATGTGCAACACTCAAACCTCACATTGAGGCTTGTGATATAATATGGATAATTGAGGACACATACTAGATTACCTTTAGGTACATTCATTCTATAAGACTCTATGCACTTGGGCATGGGAATGGTATATTCATGAAAAGAGGCACATAGCTACCAGGTTTTGGTTTTTTAAAGAAGAACATGATTCCAATTATATCCTACTCTTCATTAAGGATGGACTTACATCTCACTCTTTAGGCCATGTGTGAATTGATCATTAGAGACCCAAGTCCCATTGAAGACCACCTATATAACATCCATCAAAAACTTGAGGAACCTTTACACTTATTTTATGAGCTTCCAAAACCTCCAGTTTCTATGCCTACCCCAATTCCTAATGGAGGACGATGTGAAGAGATCCACCTAGGAAAGTAAAAACTCATCTTCTAAATAGATGAAGGTAAAGGATCTACTTCACTCAACCCATTGACTAACCATTTATATGTCCTTATAATTATTAGTGCATGAACTATTTAGGATACAAGTTTCTAATAGATAACCCCTATCACAAGCCTATTCAAATTGTACAATGAAACATTGGCATGGAGCAAGAACTAAAGATGGCTACAATCAGGAACTATTAGATGGATACACAGATCTCACAAATATTTAAATTATTGAAAGAGTACCAAGATGTTTTCCCAAGGAACTATAGTGATATGAAGGGATTCCACCCATCTTTAGTTAAAATGTACATTAATCTAGTTGATGATGCTTGACTAGTAAATAAATAACCATATAGAATGAATCATAATCTTAAGGCATGCATGAAGGAAGAAATTGATAGTATGCTCTATGCTGGATTAATCACTCCTATAGCTGAATTTTATTTGGTCATCCCTATGGTAATCAATATCAAAAAGGATTAATGTATCTATATTTGTGTGGATTACCATGTATCAAATGCATCTTGTGTGATAGATCCCTTCCTAACACCTTTCATGAAAGAAATCCTAGAAGGTGTTTTCGTTTGTGAAGTATACTCTTTTAAAAATGGGTTATTGAAGTACCACCAAGTATAAATAGCTTAGGAAGACCAATATAATATAATGTTTACTATAGAATGGGGATATTTTGCCTATACCATCATGCCTTTTAGGTTGAAGAATGCCCTAATAATGTTTTCACAAATAGAAATTGAGGCTTTTAAAGATTTCATTCATAGATTAATCCAAGTTTACTTGGATGATTGGGTAGTATATGGGTTGGTTAAGGACCATTTTGATAATCTAAGACTCATGCTTGAGAACTATTAGGTGTTGAAATTTTCCTTAAATTTGAGGAAGTGCCTATTTATGACACCTTTTGGCATACTTCTTGGGCATATTATTTGTAAGGAATGAATCTTAGTAGACCTGACCCAGGTCTCTGTGATTCTCTATTTACCACCACCTAAGACTCAATGTAAGGTTTGTGCCTTCCTAAGACACATGAGATATTACAAAATTTTCATTTAGGGTTATGGAAAGATTGTTACACCCCTAGAAGAAGTTGTAAAGCACAATGAATAGTTTATATGGACTAATTCTTATAAGGAAGATTTTTAAACACTCAAATAAAAGTTTGTTACCACTCCTATCCTATAATTCCTTGATTGGAAAAAGCCTATCCAAGACCATATTGACTCACCCGGACATGGAAGTTAGTGTGATACTTGCACAACCAGGGGAAAGACACATAGATCACTTGATTTGCTTTGTCAATAAGAAGCTGACACTAGCCAAAAGGAATTATACCACCATAGAGCATGAAGATTTTTCTATGATCTACGCTCTAAATTTTTTTAGGTAGTATCTTCTAGCCACTCCATTTACATTATATAAAAATCATGGGGCTTTGAAATATCTTATCAACAAACTAATACTACATGGGATAATTTGTCAATGGATTGTCTTGTTCCAAGATTTCTAGTTTTCTATAGTAGTGAAGCCCATAAAGCTTAACTATGGACCTAATCATTTATCTTGAATTGAGATAGGAGAACCCCCAAATTCCATAAAAGAAGATCTTCCTGACATACAATGCTTTTGAGTTACTCAGGTACCTAAAGAACTAGAGGATATTATAGCATTTCTCAACACTAGATATGCACCTGACTCTCTTATTGCATAGGAGAGAAATCAACTTGTGGTCCATGCCATGCCTTATCAACTCAACATATTAGATCTTTGTAATATGGATCGAGATGAGGTAATTTACCATTATGTAATACAACATGAGTACCCTAAAGTGCTACATAAAGTCCATGAAGGTATTGTCAGAGGACACTATTTTAGAGAGCCTATTGTGTGTAACGTGTTGCTTTTTGGACTTTGGTGGATAACATTATTCATAAATACAAAGGCATATGTTAGGCATTGTTATTTTTGGTAGTGCATAAGAAAACTTAAGAGGAGGGATGTTATGTCGTTATGACCTATTCCTTCTCAAGAAACATTTGAAAAGTGGGCTATCAATTTTATGGGGCCTATCACTCTAGCAGGATGATGGATGGTCTCTCAGTTCATCGTTATGACAACCAATTACCTCATGTTCTAGGCTAGAAGTAGTGCTAATAAAATATTGTACTGTAGTAACTACCATGTGATTCATCTAGGAGAACATTATAACATGGTGTAAAGGTCCCCTAAGTTTCACCAGTGATCATGGAACCCACTTCTTAAATGAAATGATACATCTTGTTGTCTAAGTTCATGATTACACACCACAAGATGACACCATACCAGCTATAGGCCAATATAACTACTGAAGCCTTCAATAAGATTCTAGGTACCACTTTAACCAAAATCTGAAATGTTAGCCAGATTGATTGGGATGATAGAGTATATATAGTACTCTAGGCCTAAAGAACTACATAAAAATGCCTCAATAAAAGCACACCATTCAAATTAGTGTATGTAAAGGAAGTGATTATGATATTGGAGTTCTTAGTCCCATCTCTCTGCATATTGCATATGGTAAAACTAGATTATGAGGCCTATTTGAAATTCTAACTAGATAATTTGATGTAACTAGATGAGACTTAGTTTCTTATTCATTTGAGTTAGGATATCAAGAAATGTAAATAGAATGCATGGAATGATCAAAATTTAAAGAATAAAGTATTTTCTCTAGGCATGAATATTATTTTATATGACTCCAAGTTTGTGTTCCACCATAGGAAACTCCACATCCATTGGGATGGACCATTCATAGTGCATAGCATTCAACCTACAGAAGCATGTTGATTAAAATGAATGGATGGTCAGTTCCTCCCAGGGCACTTTAATGAAAGTCAACTTCAACTATATTTTGATTTAATTTAACTAAAATTTTGTATTCAATAAGGATTAAGGCCATTAGGTTAGGATTTAATTCTTTCAAAAAAAATCACTACCTTTGTGGCACACATTTTTTTAATGTAATATTTAGTTTTTATATATATATTGTGTTTTTTTGGAGGACCATGAACCCTTTTAGTGTGGGATAAGGAATCATATATGTTAATTTAATAATGATAAGTATGAAAGTTAGTAAGGTACATAAGACATATGGGTTCAAAAGTACCAAATGTATGAAAGTCATCCAAGGCATGCAAATGATCAAAGGCGTGTGAGTCATTTAATGTACTTCAAAAGCACTTTAAGAGGTTCCTACCATTTTGAGTAATACTTATCTTTCACTACACCCAAAAGGCAGGGCACAATTGTCTTCCACTTCCAAGAAAGGTGAGAGAAATGATGGGATATTAATGAAACAAGGTTAATTTATGGTAAGAAGTATGTGAATAAGATAATGGGATAAAACCATTACATCATTAAATACTTAATATAAGTTATAAAATATGAAAACTGCTAAAATATTTATATTAATGACTATAAGGGATAGGTAGATGGATGAATTAATTAAGGTAACCCCCTTGAAGAGCCTATAAATAAGATTTTTAAAGTCATTTTACACTTTACCTTGCATTAATCTTTGAAGTGCTAAGAGTGAGTGATGAACCAAAGAACTAGAGACCACAATAAAACCAAAATTCTTGAAGAACATAATGTTTACGAATTTTATGAATTCACCATGGTTGATACTCAATCAAGAAAGGAGGTTGTTAAGTCTAGATTGGTGGATAGGAGTAGAAATATTTGAAGTTGTGGGTTGCAAGTCCCACCATTGATAAAGCATGAATCTCGAGAGCCAAAGTAATTTTTTATACCATCATGTATTATTTTGGGAATGTGGGAAGATCATGCATTACCCTTTGAGCACCATGAAGGGTAATGTAGGCTAATAAAAAGGCTAAAAAACTTGAGAATATACAAACCATACTAGAGGAGGAAGAGGTAAATTGAGACTAGTTCCATATTAGAGAGGAGGCACTAAGCAACCAAGAGGAGAGACCAAAACAAGTGTAGTGCATGGAAGGAGTTTTGAGAGAAACCATGGAAGGAAAAGTGAAAGAGAATGCAGAAGAAGGGAAAATATGGTAAAGAAAAGAAAGTGGGTGTAGACATCATCGACATAGAATTCCCCATCTCCCCTATTATCTCTATTAATAAAGGAGATGAAATACCTAGATTCAGTCTTGTGCATAGATAACTAGGTCTCTAAGGTATCAACTATGACCATATCTGATATAACCACTACCAACTTGGAAATGAGGTAGAGCTGAAAAAATACTACTAGGTCAATACCACCAATACAAGAAATCAAGTGGTTTATGACCTATCCATTAAAAACCAGTTGGACCAAGTAGGACTCTTCTAACTTTTTGAATTTCCATACTTTGGCAAACCTATAGAAGTAGTATAGTTCCTTCTCTTGTGCATTCATGAGGAATACATCTAATTCATTGGGCACAACATGAAGATCACCCCAAAAAGGATCAACAAGTCATGGGACTATAGTGCATAGGAATAAATGTGCTAGATGACTTAGTTGATATGAAATAAATTTAGAAGACTACCACATTGTTCATGTATCAGAAGTAGGGGCATGCATTACACATCAAGAACCTACAAGATCCCACCCTGAAAGTTATAGAGTGGATCATTTCCACCAATATTAGAGGGAGTGATCAATGGAAGGAGGTGGACATGGCCCACCTATACATTCCCCACCAAGTCTATTAGGGACTAAAGTACAACTAAGCACTATACTTTGTCTAAAAAATAACTAAGGATGTAGAGAAGGCCCACAAGACACCCAAGGATAGGTTTTTTTTAAGGAGAAATCATTTTATTATTGGTCTTTGAAAATGTTAGGGTAATAGGTTATATCTCAAGCTCATTTATGTGGGTGTACGCCCCCTCTCACAAGTCCCTTACTAAGAGCTTCAAAGCATTCACTTGTCCCCAACACATTAACCCATCATACAAAATAAAGATGAGATATTGGTTTGATGGGATGAAGGTGACATTTAGGAATGAATGTTGCATCCCAAATGATTTTCCCCCTTTAGTTATAGATCAAGCATATTTTTTGTAAAGTAACATTATTCATTGGTGTTTATTCACATGAATCCATCAAGAGAACTTTTAGCATGGCTCAAACTATCATATTCCTTCCCTATACGATAATTTATCAATTCCATCAACTAGATATATGATGCATGGCCAATACATTTTTAGGAAGAATGGATTGATGTGGAGCACCACACCCTTTATAAAATGTATGTATATATAGGAAAGAAGGCCTTTATGGAGAGGATGAAAACTAACTTAACTGACATCAAGGTTAAGGATATCTTGGTCAAGGAACAAGTCCTTCAATTATTCTATATGTTACACCCCCACTAGTAAACTCAATATAAATACCCTAAAGAGAGGTGCCCCCAAGCACCAAAACTATGAAGGAAGTAGTCAGAGGTGAGCACTAGTTTAAGAGGGTAGTAGGCCCAACAAAAATGACAAAGGATGATAGAGGTGCATCCCTATAGACCAACTACTTCTCTCCCTTCTATGATACTTCCACCTCCACCTCACACTTCACCTTGACCACCTTATCCATCTCCATCCCCTCCTAACACTTCATCACTTCTTGCCTCAACCTCCCCTACTCATTCCAATCCTCCCCACTCACCTACCTCAGACCCTTTATCTCTTTATCCCACTCCTCCACCTTCCCCACTTCTATGACCACCTTCACCTCCACCATATTTAAGGAATACCATAGGGTCTACCCCACAATAGCCTCTAAGGTGAGTGACCCAATAGGAAACTCCTTAAGTAAAAATCTATAGTTTGGGATTGGACTCTAAAAATAATCCATCCCCAATATAGGAGGCTCCATATAATGGTCCCCAACTTGATCTTTGAGGAGCTATTGAGATATCCATAGGAAGCCATCAAGAGGCTGGGCTCGAGTGAGACCCAGACAAAGGGAAGGGGCTAGCTGAAGAAGAACAAGAATAGAGAGATCCATCCACTATGCATAAGTGTTATTGGTTTAGTGTAGAAGACAAGGGCCTCTATCTTTGGTCACACTTACACCTCAAGGATTTGACCCTAAAAACAAGGAAGTAGGTGTCTTTCTTCTAGATATGTATAGTGAAGAACCCCAATTTGACATTATTCTAGATTGTATTTTTTCTGGCCCAAATGCTCTAGAACTACTGGACCTAATGAGAATTGATCTACAGAGGGTCACTCTAATAATGGTAAGTGCCACATTTTTTAAAATGGTCATGGAAATGATGCATCAAATTTTTTTTTTAGATTCAGATATGTGCATAATGGAAAGAAAATATTCCAAACTAGTGGAGATGTATAATAAAGTGATTGTAGAAAAACAAGTGCTCATCAAAGAAGTGGCCTCCTTGAAGAAACAAATCGAAGAGGCCACCGAGGTTATGGTAAGCATTTTAAACCTTTGTAAAATAATTTTTAAGGAAGATTCAATTCTTGTAGATGGCATACCACTAGATGGGGATGCCATTAGGAAATTAGAGACCCTAGTTAAACTTTTGCTCAAGAAATACAAGGATTTCCCTACATCAAGAGATGAGGGGAGAGAAATAATTGAATAGTTTTCCATGGCAATTAACATTTGCAAGCATGCATTGGAGAGAGTTGGGGATTTTATCCCCATTTTAGATAACATTTTTTCATGGCTCACATGCCTAAATAAAGTCTTGGAGGATTGATTCTAATTTGAAGAAATAAAGAGGCAACAAGTAGTTGATGTTTCTCTTTTAATAAAATACCATGCCAAGTGCATGAAGGCATTAAAAGACATTGAAATGATGGAGGAATTCATTAATAACCATCATCAAAAATAAATGTGATTTTTTCCACACTCTAAAGATAAGTTTATAAGGAGGTCTCCATATTGGAAGACATTCAGAAGGATACTAGCATAACTCTGGATGAATAAGTGAAGGATACCAAGACTCCAACCCAACCCAAGGAGCTAAAAGAACTAAAATAGGCTATTTAGGGAATAAATATGTAGGTCCTCAAAGCATTATCCCAATGGGATAATGTGTGAAAAAAAATAAAATAAAAGGCACCTGAATGTTTGGAAGATGCTAGTGTGGCTTAGTCGAGGATATAATAAGGGCATAGTGTGGGGTGATGTTGGCCCCTAAATTTTGACTAAGTATTGTTCCATTTTGGTGTGTAGTGTAGAAATATCATTGTTTATTTTGATGTAAGTATCAATATGGTATAAAAGGACCATGGTGTAGGAAGACCATGACATGTAGATAACAAGTGTACAAGTGTCATTGTATGTAAATTATTGGGAATGGAAGGAAAATGGCATAGGAGACCCAATTCAAGAAGACCTAGTCAAAAGAGAACATGTCACAAGGGACACAAGAACAAAGGACTTGGAAAAATAGAAAAATACTAGGGGAGCACATGGGAAGTGAAGCACAAGGGATGTAGGAGTAGTTATAAAAATAACTCAAATGGGACACTTCAACCCTATTGATCAGAGGTTTTATACCAACTCGTGAGGGATGGAACACATGGCCACCAAAATATAGCATAGAGTTAGGATCTAGGGGTGTAAAAACATGAGTCTATAGGAAGAACTCAATGTAAGATCCATAACTCTTAGTTTTTTATGAGTCTATGTGCCATCTATTCATGAAAAATATAATTATGACACTTGGTTAGGGAAAAACAAGTATAAATACCCCTATCATAATCATTTGTGAGGATGGTATTTTATAAAAAAGATAATAGATCCTTATTTAATAATTCACTAAGCATATAATGGAAGATATCAATTATTGAATTATTGTGTTATGAATGATGAAATGCATTAAGTGTTAGCAAGGGATATGGTTTAGTTATTTTTCTTGTTATAACTTTTTCTTTTCTGATCCACTATTGTTGATAACAATGATGATCAAAATAATAGTGGTAGTTACATTTGGGACAAGAAGGATAATAATAGTATATTCATGTTATTGAATAGTCCTTTAAACATTGTATTATGAACGTTGAAAAAACATATATCATTGTGTTACAAAGCCTTTAGGAACTGGTCTTTCACTACGTGCTTTAGGTGAGCACGTGAGACTTAACTCTCGCATGATATGGCTAACATGCTATCTTGTTGGGAGAAACTTTAGCACCAATGTTGGAACTAACTAAAATAACCCAATAATATAAATATCCATAACCTGAGGATTTCATTTTTTATTTTATGAAAATGACATACTGAAACAAGGTAAGATTAATTACCTAGATTTTGTCTACTCAAATTTTGCATAAATGAGAAATAAGATTATGATTTAATTATTATGTTGTATATGTTTGTTTTATTTTAAATTTATCACTTAATCTAAAATTATACAATCTATGAATAATTACAACATATATATGAATTGATATTTTCATTTTATTCATATATTTGTGTATGATCAATCCTAATTGATTTTTATTATGAAAGACATTGCTTGTGTGAATAATAATGACCCTATAATGTCTTATAGTTGAAAAAATTTATGTTCCTATATTTAGTGACCCTTTAATGTCTTAATTTTACTTGGTGTGCATTCTATGATGGATTATGAAATCAATATGGAAACCCTCAAAGACACTCTCACATTTATTTTTCAAAGCATACAATGACAACATAATAACTTCTCATTGCACATTTTCACACAATGACTTTTTATTTTAGGGTTAATATGTTTTTTATTTTTATTTTTAGGGTTAATAAACTTGAGATGAATTTTAAAACAAGGTCCATTACCTAATTTTTTTTGGATTCATTCATCAACAATGGTATGACATTATTTATGGAGAACATTATTGAAAAACAAATATGTAAATTTATATTAGAGTTTAAAATAGGAATGACATTCATATATTCTTTCTTATACATATGTATTGTGATCCAATTGATGTGGATATTGGGAAGCATATTCTCTCATATGGTTTTCATATCATTTATAACTATGACTGTGTGTATTACAACTTTATAAACTAGGTTATTGATGTTTATTTTTTATATGGGATTTTTTATGTTCCCCCATTGTGAGTTACATTGTATTAATTTGCCTGTGTGTTCTTCTTAAATGTCATTTAAAACACATCCTTTTATGTCTTCATCTATTGGTTGCATTTACAAACTACATAGTAAGATGTTGATATCAAATTGTGATTAAATTAATGCTATGCATAATTATATATGATGTATTTTTGGTTAAAAATAGGTAGAATATTAATCATCAATAGGAGAGCAATTTCAGAATGTTATTTATCATGAAACGACTAGGCCTCTATTCTAAAAAATAGGACCTCCAAATTGGGTTATGATCCATAATGTAGATCATTATCCAACATAAACAATCCTCTTAAATTTTATATACTCTTCTACATAGTGAGGTGGCTTCAAGGACAAAGAAAAAACATTTGATTTTTCTATAAAAAAATAATGGTCATTTATAGGATACTTAATAGGCAACAACAATAGGATATGCAATAATGATAATTTCTAGTCACTCAATAAAAAAAACCCTGTGATTTAAAAATAGCATAGTCAACCTCAACCCTAACCTATTTTACAAGGGAAACATATTCTTATTGTTGGGAATTAGGTTAATAAAAGAAGACATGATTGCATTTCTCTAAATAACACAAGGAAAAGGTCTATGAAATAGTATCTCCTCCAGTAGGATTGACTCCCTCTTATTAGGAATTGGATCTAAATTTCATGAATACTATTGATAGATGTTATTTGATTTCTCAAATAAAACCACCTCTTGAAAAATAAAATAGGTGGGGAGAATTCAAAAAAAGCCTTCAATGCGTGTTGTAACCTCAAAGAAATTCTTCTCATATTTTTCATCTAATGAAGGTATTTTTAGATCTAAATCTTCTACAACATCCTAAATAAATTCACTTCCCTCATCTTTTCCATGTTTAAAGTATAAAATCCAATTAAAAATGGACCTAAAATATAAACTATTAAAAAATAAATAGAGATCACAGTATAATATATTGATCCAAAGGCCCCATAGATTAAAATGAATGCATGAAATCATGAGAACCATAAATTGAACTGGCATGTGGATGATTTATAGATATGAAAAATGTAGGAAATTAAAAATTACTATATTTTAGAGGGGAAAATGTTGTATTGTAGGGGGATAATTCAAGATATCATTTGATAAATATGAAATAAGGTGTTCTATATTTTTTTATGGAAAATATTTAGAGTGAAAAGGAGGGGGGAAACCTAATTTTTTTAGTGAAGAATTGAGTTAATATCATATAGAGGAAATAGGAAAATTTAGGGGAATAAAAAGATCAAAACTCACCATCAGAGCCATTAGGTCCTAAATGGAGGCAATATCTACTCCTAAACCCTATTTCAATGTAGTTTCTTACCTAATATAAAAATAAATAAATTGAGGACTCTAGGGTGTGTAAAATCAACACCCTCTATTTTTCAAGAATATACCAATGGAAACAAATCAAATCATATTCATTGATGACTAAATCCAACATTAATCCACCTTACATGATCAAATCCAACATTCAATTTTGAATCAAATCTGCATTGTATGCAATAACCAATCTCAACACCCAAATCAACAACCAAGACTGATCAATATTAAATGACTATAGGTAAATAAATCTAGTGCATTGAATGATGTGAAGTGACCAATAACATATAATTATTTCCACCAATCAACTTACACCAAATAACATTATTTTATGTAATCAATTTAAAAGCTTGCTATTTACCTTTGTAAAAGGTTTATATATTTATAAAGGCACAAATCAATGTAATGTGATTGGCCGATAGTGGAGCAACTAATTCCAATTTAAATCCAAATGGATCCAATGGTGATCACTCTAAGACTAATAAAAATATTTCCAATAATGAAACTAGTTATTTTTATCATGGCTTAATCTAAAAAATAATTCTACAAAGTATAATATAAGAATATTCCCAATAATAAATTTAGTGCTCTTTATTATCTCTACCCATATATATATATATATATATATATATATATATTATATATATATATGTATGTATGTATGTATGTATGTATGTATGTATATAAAATTAATGATTTTATGCATACATTCCTTTGAATGGGTGATATATTTGTATAGTTTTATATAAGGATATTTTTATAAATAAAATATGAAATCTTTTATACTATTAATTGCATGAAGGAAGTGCAATGGAAACATCGATAAAGTGAAAATAGTGTCTAGTTGATTTTATAAAAGATAAAAGAGACCAATATATTTGGTTAATTTTATATACGGCTATTTTTATAAAGAAAATATGAAATATTTTATACTAAAAATTATATGAAGGAGTGTAAGTAAACATTGATAAGGAGAAAGAAGTGTCTAGTTAATTTTTTGAAAGATAAAGGAGACCAAATATAGAAAAATAAATTATTAAAAATTGTGTGACATTTTAATTGCATTCTATACAACACACTCCAAAAATAATATCTCATGTATCTTTCTAGTGTTTAAACATCAAAATACATTATTTTGTTTTAAATTACATGATAACAAATAATAACAAAGGAAACATGTACTAAAATGGAATAAATACTAAAAAATTATAAGACATTATGTATACACAATATTTTTATATTTTATCAGTTACAAATGATTTCAATAAGTAGATGTTGTAGAGATAATATATTGAATTGCATATTTCCTTTAATAGATCATTTATTTTTTATTGATAGATTTATATTTTCATGTTTATTATCTTCCCCATTTGTGCCACAAGCTTTGGTGAGCACTAGATTAACTTACAATTACATTTACTAGATTAGCTTGCATAGTTGTTTAATTAGCTTGTTTAATATTATGTATAATCATAAGAATTATCTAGGGTTATCACAAAATGACATTTGAATATAGGCCTTGGAAACCTCTCCTTTTCCATAGAGTGATAAGTGATCCATTAGTGTAAGTTTAATGGATACATTATTGGTCATGACCTCGATTTAAACATATTTATAAGCATACTTGTTAGTTGATTACCTTCTCCAATCTTGAATATTATTTTAGTATGATAAGTTATAGAGCTATGTAGTTTCACTTGTATACATTTTGGTGAACCTGACATTAATCTAATCCTTACTGATAATATTTTTTCCTTAGAGATAACCTAATCGACCTTATCAACCTAGTTTAACACTCTATGCATAGGTTTTTATACTCTATTGACACTATTGACTTAGTTCAACTTTGTGTGCACGTTTAAATAACTTTTTTGACCTATTTGACCTATTTAGAACATATATTTGTAGGTTTTTAAATTGAGGTGAGCCTACCAATTTTGTTCAGCTTTTTGTACACAAAATTTCTAGTAATGGAAAATTAGATTGATCCAATTGATATAGTTTATTTTCCTACTTTTAAAAATTTAACTAAATTGATATGATCAATTCATTTATTTATTGTATTTTAAATTCAAATAAATAAGAGAGATAATGTTGTTACAATGAGTAATAAATCTTCCATTTCTACATCAAAACTATAGAAAAGTAACATAAAAAGACTTAAAGTATTAACAATTACTAACGAGTATACCTAACTTGCTAAGGTAACTAAGTTATACATAAATAGAACTAAAATATCAAGACATAATCTATGACCAAAGACCTAAGAATGTATATTTTATTACCATTTTGGGTACATAAGTAAAACAAAGGACTTCATAAGCGAGAGAAAATTGGGATCTTGAACCAATAAAACTTTGTGTCGGGTGCCAAATCCATATAAGTATATGATCTATGCCAACACAAAATATACTTGGGTGCAAGGAAATCACTCTTCATGATTATTATTTTTTTATCTAGTGGCACCAACTGGCAAGTAGCTAACAACTCCTTTTTAGATCAATATTCACTGGGAAGTGGGTGCATAGGACAATGACTGCTCATTAAGATAGTGTAATGGAGATGGTAGAATGAGTACCTCTAGTGCTATCTCAATGATCAACATGCTCTATTCCCCATGATATTAAGGCACTCCAAAGATCTATAAAAGGAATATGAGTCTAGTTAGAAAAAGTAGGAGATGAATAGAGTAGTGAAGCCCTGGCAAATTGGACATAGAATTTTGCCATTAGAGTTAGAATTTAGTTTGGGATGCCTTTAATGCTCCTTATTATAATTCAAAATCTCACCTATGAGCCTCTAGGCCTTTAATAGTATAAATTAAGTGTATGCTTAGTTTTTGTTGACTAATATATGTATTATTATTGAATTTTACTAATGATGAAAGCTTTGTGTAATGGTTGATGGATTAAATGCTTGAGTCTATAATATGTATGTTGAGATCTTGTGAGCTTATAACCTAACTCATTTATGGCATGCCTGTAGCTCATTAATACTCTCACATATGATATAATAAATTATCAAAGTGTGGATAAGACCCTATGCCTTATAATGATACCTATGCTTAAGAATAAACCTAAGCCTAAGCCTTCCAACTAGATAACCAATTGCCCCTCATGCACCTAAATACCATTAATCTAAGGTTACCAAAGGCTTAAAACCATGAGGCTATTAACCTAAATCACATCCACTTATGCTTAATAGATAGTAAGTTTTCCCCCATCTAGGATGGCTTGTACTCATGACCACACAACCTTAGTTACACTAACCAAATTCCTAGAAGGATAGAGTTGTGTCATGGCACAACTAGCCCAACATAGACCATAGTCCCTTCTTTGTTGCACTTAGTGTGATAACATCAGGCTTGTGCCTTATGTAAATTAATGACAACATAGTCAAGCATCAAATATTAAGTATCATAATATTAATCAAGGCTTATACCCCATTAGAATAAGCCTAAATTTGACTTAGACTACTATATAAACACTTAAATAGGCTCATGACTAAAACACCTACTTTTATACAACATTTTGGTTCCATTTATAGGACTTGTTGAATTTTGTTGCTGTAATGGTATATCATAAAAATTCTCTTAATCTCCATCAAGAACATCAAGAACTGGTTGGAATGAGTGGAAGATAGATTTATATTGAGGCATCTAACTTGTAGAGGATAAAACCCAAGGAAGTGGGTCTAAATGCACTTGTATGATGCCTTGTATGAGATTTTATTTTATGAACTACCATAGTAAGTGTACCAATGGTTGGTTACTTATGCAAAAAACAAAATTCAAAGCTACAAACAACACCTTGAGTGGATGAAAAAGTGCCTACAGAGGCTTGAGAACTTAGATGCCACTTAGACTAGAGCCATAAAAAAAATTGTGTCAAGGGGTGTTGAATAGTTACATGATTTAGTTTGTAGTATTGACGTACTCATACCATAAAGAAGTAGAATATAAATTCTTTCACAAGCTCATAGGCACATTTTTGAAATAAATTGGCACTAAACTCAATAAGTTGATGGTGGATTATGGATTTGAAATAGTGAGGATAGAAGGCTAAAGTCCTCTCATGTATGAGAAGCATAATTGGGAAGAAGGGGATGTGTACATTAGTCACCATGGAAGGTGATGGGTATATTGATACCCAAGAGCTCAAGAGATAGGCTTATAATAAAAAGAGGTATAATTTGATGGAAAATATGGAACCTAGAAGTGTTGAGAGGACCCATAGTGACCAAGAAGGATATGGGGAAGGATCTCTTGAATGATAGTAACACCCAGAGGAAGGAACCCTTGAAGCCATGAAATAATCTCCATAGTTGATGGGTAAATTCTTGGGTTCCCTACAAAAATTGACCATTGAAGATGCATCAGATTCACCTACCCCATTTGAACCTGAGACATGAGCTCATGTACTAGATCCACCACAAAAAGATAGAAGATTGAAAATTGACCTTATTGTTGACTTAGACTTTGATCATTTTAAATATTTAGACCAAAACTTTGTGATTAAACAAGTTAACCCTTATGATGAGGTAAATGAAGATACCTTTATACCTCAAGGTGTTATCACAATGAGATAGAACATGAGTGCAAGCACCCTAGTCTAGCTAATGTTGGTTGTGTAGACTAGGAAATAGTCTAGAGGAAGAATCCTTACACCACTAATTGGTAGTACAACACCATCATATTATACGATGATAAATTAACCATAGGACTGACACCTAGCCTCATGGATGGAGGCATTGGGGGAATAATTCTAGGATAATTACTAGGGGGACAAGTGCCTCAAACACTAGCTACTCCCCAGCCCTAGATTTATTATGAGATGGCCATGTGCCTATGCAAGTATTGAGGTATGGAAAATGTTATAGATCATGTTCTCAAGTTTGATTTACAATGACATGCTCAGGGAATAACCTAGTTTGAACATAAGAAAACCTAATTTTTGAAAACCTTGCTTGATTATGCCCATAATTAGTATAATAAGTTTGACCTTAACCAAGATATGGTTGATTATGACACCTTAAAGGAATCCTTCTTAAAGGAATTAGATATACCTAAATTTTAGTTACAGAGCATCACCATGGTCTAAAATATCTACCAAGGATTATCATAAAGTGTGTACTTGTATGATGCTAGATTCAAGAATCTCATTTTTGAGCTCCCTTATGGTATTCACCCCCTAGAATTAACAATGGTTCATTGGAGGATTACTAATACCATTTAGAAGGGTGTTATCCATGAAAATATTCATAGACCCTTGAGAATCACTTGAAGCCACACTCAGAGTCAAGGTGGTGGGGAGTGCCAATACAAGAATTAGAACTTTGGTAGAGATGTAGATTGCATCTATAGCCTCCCAAATACTAAAGTTGACTACTAGTTTGTCACAATATGCTCAAAGTGGGTAATGGTGCACAGATTATGAGATAGAGGGCCATAATAGAAATAACTACCCTCAAAGGAATGTACGCATACTTCTCCTCAGCTATGAAGTTTATCATAAACTAAATGATGTTCACAACTATGTCTTGTTGTAATGTGCCAATCAAGTTAGCATAACTATCTATTGTTAATTGTGTAATGCACATACCCATAACACAGTTGATTCCCATGTATTTGATGGAATACATGAGAACATAGGGAGAGGTGTGTGTCAAGTAATGATAGTAAGAGGGTAAAGAGCCCAAGGAAATGAGGGTTATAGCTAGTAAAATACAAGCTATGGGATTCATAGAAGTTACAAAGGGTAAGGTGGTAGACATGTGGAGGAAGATTCCCACTTTGGTTATGTTATAAGTTTATTTTGATTGATCACTATAAATATGACTACCTTATACATCTAATGTGTGGGTATTATCGAGGAACACACAAGGTCAAGGAATGCCTCAACTTGTATAAAAAATGACCCAAGGTAGGTTCAATGTTGATAAGGGCATAGGGATGATCAGGTATGAGTCTAAAGAGGAAAAATGGGCTCTAAAGGCACAACCATCATACACAAAATCCCTTAAAATATAAACAATTACTCAGTGTGGACTCACTATTCAATAGTCACTTATAGTAATACCATAGTTTCACTGGGAGTATGAGATGTTGAACTTCATTGAGTACATTACATATCTAAAACCCATAGCCACACCTTACCTAGATATTATGACCAAGAGGGCATATATAACAAGTGATGAGTGTGATCTATAACCTATAAGGAGAGATCCAATTGGTATAAGACCTAGAGTTACAAGTTGTTGCCTCTCACAAAAAGTAATGTGGCTAAGAGGTTGAAGTGCAAAATCTAATGGAGATGTTTCACCTCCTACAAATAGAAGGGATGATACCCCTATTAAATAATTTTATTTTAGAACATACAAGATAATAGTCAGTGGAATTCATCATGCCATGCATGAAAAGGGCATGAGAGGTCAGACATACATAGAACATGGAGTATGACCAAGAAATCTTAGTGAATGACACCATTGATGGATGGTCCATCTATGAGGTGTTGATCAACATTGGCATTGAGGTCAATATTTTGACCACGAATGCATGTGAAAAGATGGGTAGGCCAGCCTTGAGGCCTTCTCCCCATGTACTCTTCATGGCCAACAAGCCCTAAGTGCAGTCGATTAGAATTTTGAATGGCCCCATTGTAGATATTATGGGTGCAAAATTTCAATTTGACTTTGAGGTAATTGAGTTGTCCTAATAGGATAACTATCTAATAATTTTAAGAAGGCCATGGTGATATGACAACAATGTAGATATATGCTTCAAGAAGTGATATATGACCTTTGAAAATGATAAGGAAAAGGTAGTGATTCCCCTTTTAAGTGGCCAAGGACCCCCCTATGTGGATAAAATTGATCTTGAGGATGAGATAAACCATATACATAACATCATGGTGCAAGGCATTAAGAATCTCAATCCTTCTAAGATACTTTCTTGGGAGGATGGGCAGTCAACTTCAGACACTATTAATGTCACATGCAACCAATGGGTTGAAGAGGCTTATGAGCCCACTAGTCGTAGATGTCACTTGTTGCACACAAAGGTGATGAATACCATAAAGACAAGATAGGTCCAAATTGATCATGCTCTAAAATAATGGGTCCTATGCCATGAGGAGAAAGGAAAGAGGGTAATTTTCCTAAGAAAAGGCAAGCTTATAGTGCTCCTAAAATTTTAAGGGATAAATCTAGTGGAAAGGTATGTCTATGACATTAAAGTGTGTATCCCCAAATAAATAGATAAAATGAGTGTTCTAGTGCATACCTTGAGAAGGATTGCAATGTATTGGTGGGCAGCACAAAGGTCTAACTTACCAACATGGATAGAAGTAAAAGTGCCCATTTGCACTAGATTTGGGAGGAGTAATGAGAACTTAGATATCTAAACTTACTCTAGAGACTCTGATCCCATGGTGTATGTGTTCCAATGTGAAGAGACAAAGATTGACTATGGTGTGACTACCCCAAAGAACTTATGGGTATGTGCCTCTTATAGGACTCTAAAGATATGGGTGTGAGGATAATATGTGGTCAATAAAATGTGCTTGGAGATAACTAATTGGGATACCCTTCAGGACAAATTTTGCATACCTTCTCCTTTTCCTCATAGAATTTGGAATTGGTTGAGATATTACAGGTAATTCAGAGGGTAGTGTTTGAGGACACCACCATCCTTGAGAAGCACCTGACGTAAATGTTTAGGAAAAAATGGTTGGCACTCCAATTTTTTTTTGAGGAATAAATGCTCAACAATGACTCAAGAAAATAAGACGATGAAACTTTGAAGGAGAGCCATTATAAAATGATAACCAATAGAATAAATCTTTTATGACAAGTAGATGATAGTGCTCTCGATGAACAAGACCCCACTCATCTTCACATAAAGACAAATAAGGGAACTCATCAAGTTGAGGACTCACACCAAGAGAATAATGAACCATACTACACACCTCTAAAAACCATCAATGTGGAAATTAGTGTAGAAGGAGAGCCAAAGATGGCTACTCTAGGTGCCTATTAGTCTAATGCATAGCTGGCATGAATCATAGATCTCCTAAAGGAGTTCTAATACTTTTTTCCCCAAGACTTATCAGGATGTGAAGGGAACCCATCCATTCCTTGGGAATATTATCATAAAGCTAATCAATATCATAAGACCAATAAAAAATCAGCCCTATAGTATGATAGAGATAACCATAATACTAGTCATAGGGGTCATTTACCCTATGTAGGAATTTGATTGGGTGAGCTAGATGGTGATAAGAATCAATAAGGATGGGCACATTCACATTTACATCAATTATAAAATGTTGAACACCACATGTTATAATAACCCCTTCCTAACTTATTCATTGATAAAGTCCTAGAAGGCATCATAGGCTACAAGACCTACACCTTCACTAATGGGTTCTCAAAATATCACCAAGTCTATATTGAGGAGGAAGACAAGCCTAAAATAAACTTCATAAATGAATGTGGCTATTTTTATTATAACATGATGCCCTTTGGACTCAATAATCTACCAACCATGTTCTCTAGAGTGGTGATCACCTCATTCAAAGACTATATCCATAGGTTCTTTCAAGTTTACCTATATGACTAGATGGTGTGTGGCCTCATAAAGGACCATTATGATAACCTATGACTAATTTTTGATAGGTGTATGTAGATACATATATCCCTAAACATAAATAAGTGCATCTTTGCAACACTATTTAGAATCTTGATCAGGCATATAGTCAATAAGGGTAGGTTACTCATTGATCTATCCAAGATTAAAATCATCATTCATCTCCAGACTTCTTCCACATAAAAATGCATTTGTGCCTTTCATTTCCACTATGGATATTATGGAAAATTTATAAGAAGTTATGTAAATATTATGGTTAAGCTAGAATAAATCTTGTGAAAAGGATGGATTATTATATTGGGGTGAAGTGGAAGAGGATGCCTTTGAGACATTAAAGCTCAGATTGGTTAGCACACCTATCTTGTAATTTATAGACTAGATGACCCCATTCCACATCCATGTCGATGCTTTTGGCTCTACGATTGGTGAAATATTAACATAGCCTAGCGAAGGTAAAATGGACCATCCCATCTCTTTCGCTAGTATAAAATTAATAAAGGTATAGAAAAACTAAACTATAGCCAATCATGAGGTGCTCACCATGGTCTATGCCCTATAAAAATTTAGACAATATTTGTTGGCAACCCCATTCATCTTTTTCATAGACCATGAGGTGCTTAAGTACCTCATGAATAAGCCCATTATTCATGGGTGCATTTGTAGACGGATCATTTTATTTCAAGAATTCTAGTTTTTTATTGTTGTCAAGCCTAAAAAATAGAACTTGGGTCCAGACCATTTATCCTACATAAACTTAGGTGATGTAGTAGTGCCAATTGAGGATGATATTCTAGATGCACAACTATACATAATATAGTGTGCCCATGAGGACTTGGTAGAGATATCCACCTTCTAACATTTGGATCTATGTCCCAAAAAATGACAACAAAATAAAAGAAACATCTCATAGTTCATGTTGCCTCTTTCTAGCTCATCAATGGGGAACTATACAAACTGGGTTGAGATGAAGTTTTAAGTTGATGTGTTTTGGAGAATGAGAGGGAATTCATACTACATGAAGTGGATGAGGGGATATCAAGAGGCCATTACATAGGAGATGTAATGATGTACAAGGTGTTACAATCAAGCTTATGATGGCAAAGTCTATTTCAAGATGTGAAGGATTAAGCTAAGGCATACAACATATGCTAGTGCATAGGGAATCCAAACCCTAGGGATGAGATGCCTCTCATTTTAATTATTTCTCAAATTCCATTTGAGAAATGAGCCATTGAATTCATTGGGCTAATTACTTATACAACACGGTGCATAGGCATGAGGTACATTCTAGTGGCCACTAACTATTTCACCAAATGGACCAAGGTCATACCAACCAAAAATTACACATCCATCATATCCATAAGGTTCATATGGGAAAATATCAAAATCTGATATGGGTGTCCACTCAGCTTGACTAACGATAGGGGCACACACTTCATAATTAAAACTATGTAGATCTTGCTAATAGAATACATGGTGGTGTACCACAAGACAACACCCTACCATCCCCAAGTAAATGAAATAGATGAGGTATTCAATAGGATCATAGGGATGTGCCTCACAAATATATTTGATGTTGGTCACAAGGATTGGGATGATCAAGTATCGATAATTTTATGGGTATATCACACAACCTACAAGCACCTGAATAAGACCACCATTTCAACTGGTGTTTAGTGCTAAGTTGATTCTATAAATGGAGTTTTTGGTGCCATTTTTACACATCATGTGAATTGGTCATTTAAATGACCAATATTTTATAAATATAAGTTTTTAGGATTTAGATTGCTTAGGTGAGGCACATGCTTGAGCAAAGTGGAACCAACACATATAAAATGCATGCCAAAAGCTCTGACATGATAAACATATAAAAGACAAGGTGATAACATAAGTGGAAATCATTTTGATCTATGAATATAAGTATATCAGGCACCTAGGCAAGCTATATATTAGGTAGATGGGCCCATAAATCATCCATAACATCTTACAGATTGGTGCCTACAAACTACACACATTATCAGGTGGAATGCTACTTGGGCATTTTAATGGCAATTGATTGAAGTTGTATCAGTAATAGGGTGGAACTTGCACCATCCAACCCTAAATTCTTGGTCATGATTCATTTGTATTGAGTGACCAAAATAAAGTTTGGTTCAAGCCAAACAAGTTCCTTTTTGTGTGTTGGTTGAAATTTTGGAAATGTAAGTGAATAAGTAGTGTTTTGAGGCCACTAGTTAGAATACTTTTGGCACTTTCACGTATAATTCCATCTAGGTGAGTTGATCATATAAGATCTCCAAGTTCTTGAGGCTCAAAACCTAATTCATATGTGCATGAATGTTGTTAGAGTTAGACACAAGGTGCACTAGATCTTCATGCACAAGATTCAAGAAGTAAAACATCTTTAAGCCCAAAAGAAGAGCTAGTTTGGTGCTTCCAAGCATAATATCAGTCTAGTGAGTTGATCAAAGCTATTTATAAACACTTACATCAGACACCTAAGTCTTTGGGTGCATATAACTCATCATATATAGAGAAAATGTGAATCGAGAGAGTCACATAAGATAAAAGTGTAAAAAAGACAGTAAAGATTCATAATCTTATCATGTGCAAGAAATCAAATCAGAATGCCACATTGGAGGGCCAGTAAAAGGGATTTGTATGGGTATGAAAGGCTAAGGAAAGAAGCCAAAACCATAGTGAAATTGACTAACATAGATAAGTGCACTTGAAATAAAAGCATAGTAGAAAAAAATGGGATCGAAGAGGTTAAATCACACACATTTGAGGTGCTATACCCAGGTTAACATATTGAAGGTGAAGGTCATACTAAGTGAATAAATCAAAGGATAAGATCATCAAGAAAAAGTGAGGTAAGAAGTGACCATTTGAACTACATGTCACTTTACCAAATATCCATTAGAAAAATTTAATGTGATGGTGGTGGAGACACAAAGATTTGCATTGAATGCATAAATAACAGAATATATTTATATATTTTTTAGGATGTAGTGAATCAAAATGAGTTTTAGGCATTGTCATGCCATTAATCAACTACAATTAAGGTGTTAGATGAGAATAGAGGTATAAAGCAGTGTAAGACTCACTGCATCTAGTTACAAGCTTGTGTTAATTTGAATATAAAACCAAAGAAACCATCAAGCCAAAGAGATGAACCAAGGAAACCCTATTACAATGAGATCCTATGTACATCTAGATGCCAAAATCAAAGGACCATGTAGAGAAATGAATAATATTTCAAGTGACATTAGTAGAGGAAAGAAAGGGTCATGAGTTGGGCAAGAACCATGCTATTAAAAACTAAGGTGATGTCAAGGCCACCATTTACAACACATGAAGCTCATGAGCCAAACATATAGTCACTGACCTCATGAATGTGTGAAGCACCAATGAAGAGTGAAGGATTCAACAAGATCAATAGACTATGGTTTAATATAACTAGATTCAAAATGGGGAAAAAGTGGATGAGCTTAGGCTTGTAATAGGCAAAATAAGCCAAGAAAGTGTGGCTAGTAGTAGAATCTGCCATTGCAAAAATAACAATACCACTAGTAAAAGCAGTGAGCATTGCCCAAATTGACCTAGAAGTGCTGAAAAAGATGTTCTACCAAGACATGTAGTTTCCCAAATAAGTGTTTATGGGAGGAAACTAGGCATCATTCACATAGAACTAATACCTGAAGGATTACAACCATCAAAACTCTAGCCATGTGATTTACCTAACATAAGACTAGATGGTAGACTTAGGGGAAAAGATTATAGAAAGTGTAACATTGTTTGATGTCTCTATTTGAGACAAGTTGATGACTACCAACATGATGAAACTCTATGATTTATCAAGCATAAGAAAGTCAGAGTAACTTTTGAAGTTCCTCCTCTCATGCATACATGATGATAGGTTTAACTTTATAGGTAGGTGCATGAGGATTTTGACAAACCCCATCAACTAAATCACTAGACTCCCAAGCTCACGTGTAGACATTCTCTAGATGATGTTATATGATGCACAAGTGGAGAGGGTTGGGAAGCTCATAGGTTACTAAAAAATAGGCTTTGCATTCCCAATCAAGGATATTAATGATTCAAGGATAAGGGAAACTATGTGCTCAGTGAGTTCTAAACTATGCCTAGGTGGCTAGTGGGTAGATGTAACAAAGACCTACTTATGCATCACGTACCACATGGTGTAAGGGATGAAATTTAACATTTCCAAATTCATCATAGAGGACATAATAAAGAATGCACTAGAATGTCACATGATGAGTGAGACTTTCCATTAGGGGTCCATGTTAATCTTGATCATAATAGAGGAGATCGATGTGCCTGATGGTGTTGAGGACAACCTATGGGTCTTTTTAGCACACAATGACTCCTTGGTGCTCAAATACTAGAACTTTACTTGGCCCCTACCTTCATGTTAAAGTATAAATATTGAATAATTGGATGGTTCTCCCAATACCTTGAAGCATTCAAATAAGAATGGTGTGTCCCAGAGAAACTCCGCTAGAGTTTGTATAGAATGATAATTTTTTCCATCATGAAACACTTTAACATAATTCAATTGGTGCTTATAATAAGAATCACTCTAGCTGGCTAAAAATTCCTTATGCATTTTAAGCCAAGTACTTTAGAAAGTCACTATGATTAATCTATAATATGCAAAAAATGGATATCTTGATGAAGACCATGGATACATAAATAAATAGGTTAAGGCATCAATATATGTGCCCAAGGGATTGAATATGAGGACAATTTGGATGCCACCAATATCTATCCACTCAAAAGAGAATTCATCCTTGGGAATATCAATAGGATCTTCTATGAGATGAAGCTAAGGAAGAAGGGTACAAGCACAGACAAAGATGATGACCTCCCTCTTCAAGTCGAATAAGGAGAGTTGGTGCTAGAGGCACTAGTGAAACTCATTAAATCCCCTCAAAAGAAGTAGGGAGAAACCCTAGAGGAAATATAAGAGCACCTCAGGTTGAATTTAGAGCCTCTAAATATGAATTTTCCCCCTCTACACCAAAGAATAAGTGTGTGGTCTTCATGTCAGGAATCACATCATCCAAGCCAAGGGAGAAGAAAAATAAGTCCAAGGGGCTAGTAGTGATGCCTATGATCACTTTAGCAGAGATGGAGGCATAAGAGGTGATATAATAAGTAGAATCATAGTGGGAACAAGGAGGGATGAGGGTATATATCATCCAAGAAGAATAAATAGAGGAACAACCTAGTGTAGCTAAAATTCATGAGGCTTTTTATGTTGGCACTACTGCCACACTTAGGGAAGCAAGACTATTAAGTACCCTAACCATAAAACCCATGATACATCCTCCATAATCTGAGGAGAAGAGGTGATGATGAATATAAATTGGCCTTAGTAAGGACCATATATAAGTGACATTAGAGTTTCATCAAAAAAGGGAGGCCATGAAGGCCAAGGACATGAACCAGGTAGAGATCAACAAATTTGAGGTTGAGGAGATAAGGGATGAGGAGGAAAAGGTAGTTTTGATCATGAAGAAGAGAAAGATAGAGATGAAGAAGGAAAGAAAGGAAAGGGACAAAAGAGAAATGGAAGAGAAAAGGGTTGGCATAAGCACAAAACCCATAAAGGATAAAGCAACAGAGGCACCTAGTGCCCCCACCAACACAATAGAAGAAGCTACACCAAAAGTGTACCAAAGTAGTGAAGGGATACCTAGAGAAAAAGAAGGTAATACTAGTGCCTTACAAAAGCAAATAGAGAGCACAATTGAAACCTAACAGATTCATGAAGGCAAAGCTGTCACCAAAGAGAAGGAAAAAATAGATAAATGGGATAAGTTTGAGGGGAAAACCCTGCTAGAGGAATAAGAATCATTAGAGGAAATAACCAAATAAGGTGATAGCTCTAATGAATAAGAACCAAAGTAGATGGAACTAATCATCCAATAAGAGGTAGTTAAGTTGAGCTTGTAAGAGAAGGTGCAAAAGGGGTTCATAGATGAGGACTATTACATGATGGAGTATATGACCCTTAGATCCACCACAACACTAACATGCTAACAAATATCCTTCACCTTCTATTATTACATGTATGAGCCTCAATTTTAGGTACCTTATAAGGCAATCTTTAACACATATCAATAAGAGGAATGATAAGACTCACTTCTAGTTAACCCCTATGCAATAAATCTATTAAGGTTGGCTAATGCCCTCCTCTAAATGGATTATTAGGTAGCACATAAGAACATCATCAATGATTTTAGAGCCTTGAGATAGAAAAATATTTTGCTAGAGGAAGAGGAAAAGAACAAGGCCATAAGATTTGAATTACAACTGGTTGAGTGCATAGAGGAAGCTGAACAATCCCTCCTTGATGGCATCGACACTTCAAATTTTATGGAGGTCAATAAGGTATGCATTATAGTGGTGTAGATGGTCCTAAGATTAAAGGCATGATCAAAACTAGAGGAAGAAGAGGAGGAACCTTGCACCAACATCAAGCAATACATCATTTCAAAACTTGAAGATGTGGAAGACCTCTTCACAAATTTGGAAGAGTGTACGGAAGCAGTTGATGCAATCTTTTACAACTTCTCCACCCAGGAATCAGTCATGAATACATGCCTCAAAAAGGTGAAAAGATATAAAGTTTCACTAATGGCATAGGCATACACTATGATTAGGGATAATAATTATCAGATAATGATATAGGTCAATACTTTAAGTTACCAAATCAAGATCTAAGAGTAGGACCTAAAAGATCTCTTCTATGCACTGAAAATAAAGGCTTGTGCATAAAAAGAGATCCTCAACAAAGGTGTAACCAAGACAAGGGAAAGGTTACAAGTATTTAAGAGATAATTGAATAAAATTGATGTTCTCACCCTCAATGCCACCTCCATAAAAGTAGATAACACCATAGAATAAATCAAGCTTGTAATTTAGGGTTTTGAGGACTTTAGAGCTAAACTAAAAGAGCATGTGTCTGAGTTTTGCACAACTAAGGTGCTAGAATCTTAGTTTGAGCATGAACTAAATTTTTTATATGGGGTAATTTTGTGGCCCTAAATCCATCTAAGTATAGGATCTATGATAACATAGAAGATACTTGGGTGTGAGGCAATCACTCTTCATGATTACTATTTTATCATCTAGTGGTGCCAGCTGAGAGGTAGCTAACAAATCATTTTTGGATCAATCTTCATTTTTAATTAGGTGCATGGGACAATGATTTCTCATTAAGACAACATAGTGGAGATGATGGAATGAGTACCTAAAGTGTTAACTCAATAATTAATGTGCTCCATTACCCATGATCCTAAGATGCTCTAAAGCTCTATAAAAGAAAGCTGAGTCTAGTTAGTAAAAGGAAGAGACAAATAGAATAGTGAATCCTTGGTAGATTGGATATAAATGTTTTCCATTATATTTAGAACTTATTTTGGGATGCCTTTGATGCTCCCCATTGTAATTCCCAAGCTCATCTATGAGCCTTTAGGCCCTTAGCAATGTAAGTTGATCATATGCTCAATTTCTATTAAATAATATATGTATTATTATTGAACTATATTTATGATGAAAGATTTGTGCAATGGTTAATTGATTAAATGCTTGAGTCTAAACTATGTATGTTGAGCTCTCATGAGCTTCTAACCTAACTCATTTATATCATGCCTTTATCTCATGAGGACTCACGTAACTAATATAGGAAATTATATAAATGTGGATATGACCCTGTGCCTCATAATGATACCCATGCCTAAGCATAAACCTATGCCTAAGCCTTCCAAATAGATAAGTAGTCACCCCTCAAGTGCCTGAATGTCACTAAAATAAAGTTACCAAAGGATTATGCCCATGAGTGTATTGACCTAAATTACATCCACTTGTGCCTAATAGACAATAGGATTTCCCCCATCTAAGATGGTTTGCACCCATAACCACATAGCCATCATTTCACTAACTAAAGTCCTATAAGGATAGAGTTACACCATGGCACAACTAGCCTAACACAGACCCCATTCCCTTCTCTATTGCACTTTAGGTGAGAACATAAGACTTCTACCTTATGTAAAGTGATGCCAACATAGTTGAGCATCAAATGTTGAGAGCCATAGGATTAGTCAAATTACTCACCCTCTTGAAATAAGCCTAAATATGATGTGGACTGCTATATAAGCACCTGACTAATCCCATGAATGAAACACCTACTTTTCTACAACACTTTGAATCACCTCATAATGAGAGACAAAAAATCAGGGTGAAGGGTCCTTAACAAGCTCTTTTTGTTTTGGGTTACCATCAGGGGTAGACATTTTCCCATAAGTTTAGGCTACTTATGGTGTTTAATGAGCAAAAAAATAGATATTGGAACACTCATGTCTATTGATTCTAGACCTTGTGTAATGTTGTTGGACTCATGTATGAGTCTTATTTTGGTAGCATGTTGGAGCTCCATGTTCTCTTGGATAACCTCAGTTGATAACATTTTGATATGATCATACATTAATAATATCTATTGTATGGTTTCCAAATTATGCTAATGGTATTTAGAGTTGTTCCAACATTTGTTTAAGACAAGCAATCTTTGTTTCAATAGAGGTGGTCAATTTAGCAATGCATTCACTTAGGAGAGGGAATTGAGTGGTAGTGGCAATCAATCTGATAAAGCATTCACTTAGGACAAGGATTTGAGTGGTAATGGAAATCAATATGATGATGTATTCACTTATGATAGGGATTTAATTATCATGCTCACACAATATTTCATACCTAGATATTTAATGCTTCCCTTAAGGTGGTTGATAGATGATCATTGCATAGTAAACTAGATCTAAATCAATCTTGTGTAGGGAAGAATCACTACCAAAAAAGGAATAATGGGGAGGTTTTTCATCATGATAAGTGTTGTCATTATTGACTAGAGCTTTTCCATGATCCACATTTCTAAAGCCACTATTAATGGCTTGAACAACTTAGATACTGAATCAACTATTGAGTTTAGAAGAAGTGGCCCTTGTGTTGGAGAAAAATATGCATGATGGGGGTAGTCAAGTTAGAAATTTTTTACACTTTAGTAGGCTATTGGGGATGCAAAGGGGGAGATTGGGCTTATAAACATGAGTGGATATTTATTTAGCAGTAGAGTAAGCAAGATTGAGATTCCTTACCTAGCCTGCTAAAGGAGTGGAAATATGGGGCACCTATGAGTTAATTACCTGTTGATCATCCTGATTATCATCCCTTCAAAATCATCTTCATCAATCTAGATGGGTTCAATAGCTTTATGAGAGATAGAGAAAGGCCTTGTGGCTTGAACTTGATAATTACATGCCATCATTGGATGAAACTATCTATTCCTGACTCTCCTAAAGACTTCTAAGGTTTTAATCATAGTTTTGAGACTTGGTAGGTCTTGCTAAGGACTTGTAGATATAAATAATTAGTGATTTTTTGACAGACTTAGTAAGTTCTCAAATAAAACTCATGAGTCTGCCTAAACTCATGAGTCTGGGCAGCATAGTTACCATGTTCTAAAAATTTAGGTTGTTTGAAAAGTGGAAAAAATTCAAAATTTGAATAAGTTCGATTTAAAATTTTATAAATTTATAAAATTATATATATATATATAATTTTATAAATTTATAAAATTTTAAATCGAACTTATATAAAATATTGTTAAAAATTAATATTTAATATAATTATAAATATATTATATTATAATAATATTTTATAAATTATAGTATATAATTATAAAATTATAAATATATACTATAATATAATATAATATTAATATTTTATAAATTATAAACTATATCACCATAGAATGGGTATACGGGGAAAATATTTAATAAATATCAAAATATTAATGTGTGACAATGAAAAGGCATGCATAAAATGCCAATAACCCTAAAGCATCATCAACCTCATTAATTTACCAACCAATAACCCTACAATGCCAATGGCACAAGACATTTTACCTACAACGTATAGGCACTCATTCATGATGGACATGGGAACAATTGTGGATTCTTGAACAATTATTAAATCAACAACCTTAGATGCATGATGCAAGTGAAACCCTCCATGCACAATGATAGTCCTAAGTCTACAAATGGCAATGGCAGGAAAAAAAATAAATGCAAATGTGAACAGCTAGTGTGAAAAACAAATGTGATAGGTTTCAATGTTTTTAAGTTTTTTTAATTTTTTAATAAAAAAGGTCAAGTTTGAACCAACAAATTTGGGCAACCATATTTTTTTGATTCAAACTGAACATGGTAACTATGATGGGCAGAATCAAAATCTCATTCAAGGACTTGTTGAGTCTATCAAAAAAATCTTAAAAAAAAAAAAAACTTACAAAATTAAAAAATAAAACAAAACAAAATAATAAATAAATAATGTGAAAAAATTAAAACACAAACCTAAACCTAAAAGGTATTCTAACATCCCCAAACATCCATTAACTCATTGTAACTTTATTTTCTTGAGCCCATTTCATTTTCCATTTTCTTCACTTTTAAGGTTTACATACTATTGTGATTGAATCATATAGATTAATTGGTTTTGCTTCAAAGGGGATGATTACTAGTGTGCAAAGGTTGGATTAACAATAAGTGAGTGTATTACTTACAAATTTCATCTCCATTATGTGAATATTATAGGGGATGAGGAAGATTTATCCTCCATTGAATTAGAGTAATACGATCTACAAATAAAATGGATCACAAAAGATGACAACTGTGTGTTTACAAAAGAAAATCATGAATAAATTGATCAGATTGAAATTAAAATTTATAAACTAATTTTAATAAAAAATTGAATCAAATAACTTATAATGAAAAAATAAATTAAAATTTAAAAATATCTTACAATACTATTTTGCGTATTAAATAATAACTTATTTTACTTGAATATTATTAACTCAACTCATTCAAAGATTCAAGTTTGTGCTTTAATATGCACACTATGTGGATGGAATAGAAATGGATGAAACTGTTGTATATGATAGTTGAAGCCTGATTTTGGGTTGTTTTTTTTTATAGTATTATATTTTTCCAAGACTATTAAATCCATATGGAAGTAATTATCAAATGATATGATGGCATGGCACAACAATTATTAAGACATGACATTTATTCAATTTGGATTAAAGAATATTCAAATGTTGTCACATTTAATGTTGAGGGGAGAGAGAAGACTATTATATTTTTTTCAATTTTATTAAAAAATATATTTTCTATTCAATATATTTTTGACCTTAAAATTTGTATTTTTGAATAATCATCATTAAAAAAATTATGTTTAAATAATTATATAATTCTAAGGGGGGATGGGAGGGAAGGGAAGGAGAGGTTAGGGGAAGAGGGAATACTTTAAAATCCACAAAATTGAAATTCAATTTCATTAAAAATGTTATTTTCTATTTAATAGATTATTTTATCAAAAAAATTGAATCTATAGATAGTCACCACTCACGAGTTTTTACAAAAATTATTATCATTTGTTCATTTTATAATATATATTTATAAACAATTTTAAAATTATAATTAATTTTTAATTTTTAAGATTATTTGGAAGACTTTAAAGATAGGGTTGCATGGACTATCAAATTCACATAACGAAAAATTAATTTGATAAAATACATGATTTTCTATTTAATAAAATTTACTTTACAAAATTAGAGTATTTAAATAATCATAATTGATGACTAATGTACTTTTAAGAAATAAATGATTATTTAATATCACACACACACACACACACACACACACACAATTTTTATAAAATTATCAATATAAATCATATGAATATGTGAATTATAAAATTTAGATTAAATAACTTATAATAAATAAATTAATCAAAATTAAAAAATCACTTATAATACTAATTTGCATGTTAAATAACTACTTACTTATTATTCTTGAATATTATTAACTCAACTCATTCAAAGATTCATGTTTGTGCTTTATATATCCACACTATGTCGATGGAATAGAAATGGATAGCAGATGGAACCATTTAGGTAAAAGCTGAAGCTTGATTTCCTTTATAGTATTAGATTTTTATAGGACCATTAAATCTATATGGCAGTAATTATCAAATGATATGATGGCGGGGCACAATAATCACTAAGACATATAATATTTCCTATTCAATTCAGACCAAAGAATGTTCAAATCTTTTTATATATAATATCTAGCAATTGTTTATTTATTTCATTTCTATTTAATTTTTAAATATCTTGATGGATCTAATATCATTCATTTCAAATATAAAATATCATGAAAACTTACATAGTCTCAAATAACATGATATTGCATACACATTGACTATATCAAATTAAATAAATATTTTCAACTATGCATTAATATATGAAGATTGGATTTGAGAATAAAGTGCTTATAATTTCTATAAATAATGAGTCTTCAAAGGGGAAATAAACTTATTATCACACATAAGGAACCAAGATTTATGTCTAAGGAGATATATCATAATGTAATAAAATTACTTCATTAATAAAATAGAGTAACAACAATAAATAATAGTATGATTAAAAATAGATTAGAATATATCAATAAATGATAAGCTATTTTTTAGGGAAAACCTCCATATATTATAATGAAATAAAATTTCAAAAATGATAATCAATTACTAATCACTACCTCTTATTTATAGTCTACTCAGGTGATGGTTACTTTATAGGCTGACCTAACTAACTAAATAAGATCATAGTGAAATGTAATATGGTAAGGAAGGGGTTATGTAAGTCACAATTAAGATAAACATATCTCAACACATGCTAAAAACTAAGGGAATAACAAGTCCCTTCCATTCAAATATACTTTACCTTCAATGTTGAACAATTGAGGATGTTGTTGTAGGAAAGTTTCATCCTTCCATCTTGCATCTTTCCATTTAAGATATTCTGCTTAATGGAATACTCCTTAATCTCTCTTGTTCTCAATGTTTTAGTATGCATTTTAAATATCTCCTCGCATTCTATAATTACTTGACCTTATTTATCCATTTATCACAACTCAATCTTAGTAGAAACTATCTATCCAATTACCTTATTTAGGCAAGATACATGAAATAAAATATGCATGCGAGTAGACTAGGTAGTTCCAACTTGTATGCAACTTTGCCAATTTTATGCAAGATCTTATAAGGGCCATAAAACTTAGGAGAAAGTTTTTTATCCTTTTTTTTTACTTTAGAGACAATTGATTATATGGATTTAAATGCATAAAGACCCAATTACCATGTTAAAATTACAATCACTACAGTGTTGATCCACTTGCTACTTCATTCTATTATATTCCATTATATAATTATCTTTTAGACAAGATAGTACCTCATATTGATGCTAAATATTTTGTTTAACATCTCAAAATTTGGGTTATACCCTCAATAATGAAGTGATGGACGAGGGATAATAACCATAAAGTGCCACAAATGGAGACATTTTAGAAGAGGTATGGAAGGAAGTGTTATACCTCCACTCTACTAGGAAAAACTAATAAACCTACCATTCTTGTTTATCTAATGTAAAAAAATGGAGATACCCTTATAGGTATTTGTTAACAACCTCTATTTATCCACCAGATTGAGGATGATATGATGAACTATGAGCTAATTGAGTACCCAAACATGATAATAAATCAGTCCAAAAATTACTGGTAAATATAGGATCATGATCAATTATAATGATCTTGGAGGCACAATGAAAATTTTGAACTATATCCAAAAAATAATAGCTATTGTACTAGCTACAAATGGAAGGAGCAAAAATGAGCATATTTTGTGAGTGTAACCACAATTACCTTGATGAAAATTTTACCTCTAGACCTTGACAACTATACAATGAAATACTTGTAAACTTCTAGATAGGAATGGATATTGGCTATAGAAGATTTGGTGTCTTAATTGTTTCAACGTTGTTCTTTTGACACACAATGAATTCAACCACAAATTTATATATATCCCCCTTGAGTCTATCCCAAAATAAATCTTTCTTGATTCTATGCTAAGTATTCTAAAATCTTGAGCCCCTATTGGAGATGTATGAAGCTCCTTAAGGATAATGTGCTTTATTATAGAATCCTTACATAGGTATAATCAATATTTATACCATAATGTGATATCTTTCCACTAAAATTTATCAAAAGCACCACAACTATGTAGGAGATTCTGAATCAATACCTGTGTATCCCAATCATTATTATATTATGATCTTGCTTCTTCTAACCAATTTTCCTACCAAATGGTCATGGCACATAACAAAGTCTTAGTGGATACATCTCTCCTAGATAGGGAACCTACTAAAACATTCTATTTTCCTCTCTTATAGATGATTTTAAGGTTATATCCCAAAATTTTAGGCACCCAATTTTTTTTCTTCTGATAAAAATAATTATTCTAAAAAATATTTTATACTATTATGATTAGTCCTCACTTTAAAGTGTCTACCCATTAGATAAGGTCTCTATTGTTTGACTACATGAAGAATCACTAACATCTCTTTCTCATGGATCAAATTTAGCCTAGTTTTACCCTTAAGTTGATAACTCTCAATTACAATGGGTCATCCTTCTTGCATGAGTATTTCCCCAATGCCATATCTTGATGCATCACATTAAAAAAATTTTTTTTAGAAAAAATTAGGTGTATCCAAAGCTGGAGTGGTTCACATAGCCTCCTCTAGCATCTCAAAATCCTTGGTAGTTGTGTCATTCCAATGGAATGATTCCTTCAACAAAGTTGTGATTGGTGTTGCTATGTTGCCAAAAAAATTCACAAATTTGTCATAGTAACCTATTACCCTCTAAAAGCCTCATAGATTTTTGAGGGACTTTTACACATGCCAATCCATAGTTTTGATTTTTAGAGGGTCTACTTTGAGTCCTTCTTGAAAAATAATATGACCCACGTACTCTACCTCTTAGACTCCAAAATCACATTTTGAAGGTTTTAAAAAAAAAAATTATTTTTACAAAACTAACAGTACTTATTTCACGTGCTATATATGTTCTTCCCATGATTTTTAGTATATTAGGATATCATTAAAAAACAAAAATATCATTAAAAAATTCCTAAAAATAGTGTTCATCAAACTCTAAAATGTAGATGGTGGATTTATGCAACCACAAGGCATGACCAAAAATTCATAATAGCCTTCATATATTCTAAAAACTATTTTAGGGATATCCTCATATCTAATATGAATTTGATGGCACCCAAAATGAAGATCTAGTTTTGAAAAATAAACAACACCATATAACTCATATAGCAAATCATAATTTACTTGAATAGGGAGATTATATTTCATGATGCATTTATTTTTTTCTCTATAATCTAGGCACATCCTCCAATTATCATCCTTATTACATACCATGACCACTGGGGATGAATATTCACTTTGGCTATGTCAGATAATACCTACTTGTAGAATTTTTTTAACCATATTTTTAATTTTACTCTTCTAGACATATGGATATGTGTATGGTATTGATGTTTGGTGGCTCAATCTATGAAAGTGGTCGAATGGCATGATCATGCTCTCTTCTTGTTGGTTGTCTTTTTGACATGATGTCAAAAATAAATGAGTTGTCATCAATAATAATGTGTATATTAGGATGTGTAGATGTCTTTATTAGTTAAAATTATATGGAAAACAATCATGCTACAAATATTTCATCTTACTTTTTGAGAATTTTTTCTATCTAATGCACACTAACCAATTGTGGAGATTTTTTCCATAATTCATGTAGTTTAAATATCTAACCTTCAAAATGAAAACACATGAATAGTTATCATAAATTCATCTCTATTGTGCCCAAGGTTTTGAGCCATTATACTCCCAAAATAATGTTTTACCCATCCATAGGAATATCAAACATAGGATAATATAGATTTTAGCCTCCCATAACAAGATTAAAACTATGGCACTGATTGGAAAAATTGATTATGCCACCATCTACAATCATGACTTAAAGTTATAGACTTGGGAAAATGAAACAATTCAAGCAAGTAGTCATCTTATTGTTGATGATGTTATGTGTACTCCATGAGTCAATCAAAATTTTCACCTTATGTTTCTTGTGGAAACCCACATCCTTAAGGTTTTGAGGAATAATAATACCTAAAAGTGCATGATAGGAGATAATAGGTTGGGAATCTTCATATTCCTCCTCTTCCTCACCCTTACCTAAGGCATCATCATCTTATTACTCTTCATTATCTCCGTCAATATATAAGAAAATTATTCTCATCACATTTATGTCCTTTGATCCACTCGTTATTGGAATAAAAAATTAAATATTTTACTTGGTTATCTTCAATTTATCGATGTGTCAATTTGGTAGGCTGTGGAAATGATGGTATCACTATGCCATAATCTTTGAAGTTAGTTAATGGTTGCCTCTTATTGGATAATCATTTTTTGTTTTCCCTATAAGCCATGAAAATAGAATTAGACACATTAACACCTGATTAAACATGCATACCTCATGTTCAATGTGGTGCTTGAGATTACCCAGAAATAGGTCCTTCAAGTTTTCATTTTTAATTGTCTCCACACATAAGGACATATTTTGAAATTGATGAATATAAACCTTGATTGAGCCTATTCATCACATTTTTACCAATTGGATAAAGTATTTTAAAAGATCACTAATACTATAATGCATTTTAACTCCTTAGTGAAAACTAAAAAAGTAACATTGAGATTTTTCTTATTTTGTGTGCACAACCATCGACACAAAATTAATTGTTCTAGTTATAGATGTATGGATGCCATGATCATATTTTTTTCACACAAGATCTAATGCACATAAAAAAAATCCATTTTGTTGATCTAGGTGATCGGATCTTTCCAATCAAACTTTCACATTTTCACTTTTGGCATCATGTTTCATGGTTGTGAGGTACTTAGATTTGGATTGGGATAGCTAAAAAATCCAACCTAGTTATGTTGTGAAATGGTGATAGGTGGTTTGTTTTGCTAAATATTTTTTAGATTTATCATGATATCTACCAAATTATATTTCACGAGCATCATACAAGATATTATGCCTTGCATATTAGAATATATGTCTTGTATATAAGATTGTATGCCTTGCATATAAGATTATATGCCCTACACACTTCTCTAAAGCTAGCTCACTTTATGATCTCACAAAAAATCCTGTAAAAATGATCTAGTAACTTCCCCTTCTGACAACATCTCTTCTTTATTATGATTTTTACCTAGAGTTTTAGCACCATTGCTTTAGCCCATTATTTGTGGTTCTACCATTACAAGGCTTGACAATGTCAATCCTGATTGTCACCTTAAGAGTGTTATAACATATGCAACCATCATTATTATTTTTTTAGATGAGGGTAAAAACTGGGTTTTGAAAGGCCTCAAAACCTATTCAAAGAGAAAATAATAAATCATTTAATCTCTTAAACAATACCTCTTCCAAGGGCCTAATGAAAACAATAACAAGTTAACAAATAATGAGCTACCCAAACACCAAACAACATAGAAAACTAGAAATCAAAGACCAAAAAAATATAGGCAAATAATCAGCCAACAAACTTTTTAACCTAGCTACATTATGTTGAATCAAATACCACCTTGATGGACAATGTAAAAATATCATAGTAACTCATCTCAACATCAGCATAATGTTTCTACATTTTTTGTCACTTGCATAAGAACTAGATTTATTAGGGTACCTCTATGGTATAACAAGATTAATCTATAATCTTCAAAAAATAATGACATTAATGAATAAAATCTTAGTCTATCATGGAATCATTATTTTAATTTATACATTAACTGCCACATCATCATGAATAAGAGAAAAATATTAGCTCATAAATTAGTAAGGTGCTCATACATAAATATGATCTCAAAATCGCACATAAAAGTATAAGTATCCACATGTGTACCTTAACATATAAATGGTTATGACTTAACATATAGGATTTTATTATTAAAAAACATAATACAAAATTCTATTTCATAATAATAGTTAGGAGGATGATTCCTACGGCTTGAAAAAAGAGGTCTTAGGGCAAGCATCACATATTTCTTAAGGATTAATAACTCACTTTAATGATTTTCTATTTCCCATGTTGTTATATTACTATTAGATCTAGGTTATGTGGTAGCATGGGGCATTATATCTATTGTCCATGTTCATAAATTCTATTTATTGATATGATGGGGTTGGTTCAGATTAATGTATGATTAAGCCAATAACATTCTACAATAATGGAGTTTAACACATATAATATTTTTGGATGCAATAATATTCACACACCATAATTATATTCTAATTCATATTAAAACTATATAGATAATACATATTATATAAAAAATATATTTCCTATCATAATATATTTAAATAATCAATCTAATAATTAACTCACCAATATTATATTTACCTCTCAATAAATATCCAAACTTACACAATGTAATAAACTAATACCTAACATTCTCCCCTTAGTTTTTACATGGTGCAAAAAAATTCACTCTCACCTACAGTATGCTCACCCCTTGTGGCATGACCTATTTGACTTATGACCTTGATACAAATAAAGGCTCATTCCTTCCATGGTTTTAAATAGGTTTACCACAAACCTTGAGATGAACAGGGACCTCCTTCTATCAACTATTCACCTCTTGTGATTTTTTGGATCTACCACAAACCTTTTCAAGATACATGAACTAACTTACATTGGTGATTTATGTCCTTCCACAATGTTTTTATATCAATAAATTATGTTTGAAATTTTCACACAAATTACATTACTAGAATAGGCATATCCTTCTATTCTTATTTTTAAAACATACAAACAAGTGCTGAATATATATAATACTGCTTACACAGCACATGTGTCTATGAAGATTGAATGTATTAATTTTTTGAGGGAAGTCCCACCCATATTTTAGATGTTGAATACAAGTGATAATATATCCTTTATACATTTGAACATTTTTTACGTCCTTTATATATTTAAACATTTTTGACAATGATGACTCAATGAATTTTTGACAAGAACAAAGACTCATAAAGACTACTATTTTGATGACACTTATTTACATATGACTAATAATTTAATAGAAACTTTTGACACTTTAATTTTTTGATATGACTCTTGACATAAAAATGATTCTTTTGAACTTAGACTCAATTATTGACTATAGCTAAAATTAATATAGCTCAACTCACTACTATATTTAAAGACATATAATACCATAGACATTCAATACAATGTTGATAATTTTAGAACTTGGCTTAGTTTTAACAAACTAACTCTAAATACTAATAATACAAATAACATTTTAGCCAAATTTTAGAAACTATAACTATGAGCATAAAATAAAAAATACCTAAAAACTTAAAATAGACCCTATTATGCTTCACCATGGGATGAGATTGGGTGCCTGATACTATAGATCTTGATAGTGAATGGTGAGGAGCTTGAGTAGTGAATCCCATGGTGTTACACCATCACCATTTTGTCAAGGAACTTTAATAACTACTATGAACAAGTTTTTATGATAAAACTAGAGAGTTAAGCTAGTTGGTAGTAGTTGTGCATGATTTGGCAATCTCTGCATCGAGTCTACAAAGGAAAAATGATGATAGGTGAAGCATATCTATCACTTTTAGATTAAAAATGATAGAAGACAAATCCACGTGAATCTATAGGTTTGATGTCACAAAAATATACTGATCTAAATTTGGTGCTATAGATGAACAGGTAATTACAATAGTACTTGGTACTATCAATAAAGCTTTAACTTATTCTACCCAACAACTATGACATTCACCTTTTACAAAGACTAAACAAGGTGCAAACTAATCACAATATTTTGTAATACACTGAGTATTAACAGTAATGTTTAATGGTGGAGTCCTTAATGCAAAATGACAACATATCAAAACAATATAATTAGAAGTGTGATCTAAATATAGATCAAAATGATCCAATACAAAGATTGAACCATACAACCTTGAATAAAGTATGTGGCCAAAAATCAAAAATCTATAATATTCTAATTTTTTGAATGTAAATGGAGAATGCTTGTGGGATAGTTGGCCATGTGGATTGGCATGGAGATTCATCTCATTCAAGTTGATTCACATTTAATGCTAATAAAACCTATATTGATGAATAACCAGATTACTAACAATGATATTTACATTACAAATGCATTGTCACAGGTGTACAAGATGCACTAAAGGCCATAGGTCTAAAAAATACATAGGGAGAACACATATTATCAAGCCTGCAATAAATCATATGGTGCTTTCTCCTCACTTAATATTTACCATGACTCTAAACACTTATGATACACTCTTTACAAACAATTTTAATAATTAATCCTCTCCATTAAACAAGACAACACAAAAACATGGGTTTGCCCTTGATGATTTTTATGCCACCATTTTTTACAGGCCTTAAATGACCCATTTTGATACTAGATGATGGGGTTGGTTAAGATTAGTGTATGATTAATTCAATAGAATTCTATAATAATGGAATTGAACACATGCAATCTTTTCAGATGCAACAATATTTACACACTATAATTATATTTTTCTTCATATTAAAACTATATTGATGATTCATATTATATAAGAAAACTATTTCCTATAATTGGGGAGATACAATCTCCAACAATATCTCACATAACTAACTCACACTAATAAACTGACTATTAAACAAATATATTGTTATCATAATATATTTAAATAACCAATCTAATAACTAACTCACCAATATTATATCTACCTCTTAGTAAATATTTAAACTTACACAATGTAATAAACTAATCCCTAACAATATACACTATAATTCTATATTTATCATATTACACATGTTACATCTATTTTTTTATTTTGATATGTTACTTAGACAAGTTCATCCCCACTCTCAAGGTGGGGCTTATATCATAGCCCTTATATTCAAAGTTGTGCTTCTATGGAAATTTCATCATCATGTCCAATTTCTAAGGATCCAAATTTTATTTAGATTTGGAAGCCCTTGTTTAATAGGATATCTAAATCCAACTTCTAGTGATTTATATTTTATTTAGACATGGAGGCTTACATTTGATAGGGAACCTAGCTCCACTTCATTTGCATACTCTTCTTAATTCAATGAGGCATTTTATTTCCATATTTTATATTTCAACATTTATTATTTTACATGTAACCATGTGTGGATAGAGAAATAAAAGTGGCATAAGAGGGTTGCAGTGTTTCAATTTAATTTCATGATATTTGAGTGTGGAGTTATATCCTTTTTACATATTATTTTCTTATTTTTAAATGTATTCCTATGCACATGAAAACACATAGACACCCAACATCCCCCTTTAAAGTGAAAAAAATGTACATGTAAAAGTGGTCTTATAGAATTTAAGATATGTTAATTTATATTAATTTAGTACACTTGTTTATGTTAGTTAATTTGCTCTAAATTGGTAATTATGAACCCTCTTGTTAACTTCTACCTTTATAGACCCCCATCTCTTACATTTGTATCTGTCCTCCACATCCTTCCTTCCTCATACTACCACACACTTATGTATCCCCTATTTTATCTTTGTCAATCCTATTTATTTTTATATTAAATTGTGAGTAAACGTAAATATTAATATTGTTTAATTTAAATTCAAATATCATTTATATATAAAAACATTTTAATTTATTTGATATAATAAATTATTTACACACTATTTGAAAAATCATTAATATTTATATCTTTTTTAAAAATAAAAATATTTAATATTAATTATCAAAATTTTAAATTTTATTATGAAACATTTTTAACAAACAACTATAATTTTATCTATATTATACAATTTATATTTATAAATTTATTTAACCTAGAACTCAAATATTTATTTTTGAAAAGAAATAAATAAAAATCACAGCATAGATAATAAACGTAGCATTTAAATTGATAAACATTATGTTGTGCTTGTTAGGGAATTTACTATTCAATAGATTTCCATCACAAAATTTGAGTGTATGGATTGTCACTACTCTCAATTCATAATTATACCTTTAAAAATGTATTTGGAATGATTTCAAATTGATTAATAATTTTAAGACTTTGAGAAATGTATTTGTTATACGGACTATCAAATCTATATACAAAAATCAACTTTCATTAAATATATATATATACACACACATATATATACTTCATTAAATATATTATTTGATTGTTCAATTAAAAAAAAAATATACATTTAATTTAATGCATTTGAAATGATTCTAAATTCATTAATAATTTAAAGTCTTTGAGAACAAGGTTATACAGAGTATCCAATTTATATAAAAGAAAATTAATTTTATTAAATTTATTATTTATTTATTATATAAAAAATTCTACAACAAAATTAGTCTATAGATTAAAAAATTAGATGAAGGTAAAAATCAAGTTTTGAAAGGCCCTAAAGTCTTGGACAAGGAATAAAAGATAAATCATTTAAGTTCACAAACAATATTTCTTTTAAGTTCACAAACAAACAACTAGCTAACTATAAATAGGCTGCCCAAACACCAAACAACACATAAAATCAGACAATAATGACCAGTAAAACATTAGCAAACATTCAACCAAAAAACCTTCTACATTCAACTAACTCCCTATCAACATTTAACATAACATCTGCATTGCATTCTTGCTCCTAATTTAGCTGTATTTGGGGGGAAACCTTTGAAGTAGGGCCTTTATTGAGTTTTCATTTTCTCTTACTTAAGACTAAAGTCTAGTCCTTTTCATCAAGATCCAAAGTAGGAGATACAGGGATACCAATTTGAATAGAGCTAATTTCCTGATAACTTCTACTTAAAACAAAATCACTTTTACCTCTGGATGGTGAGCCAGAGGCTATCTTGATTTCTTCCTCTGGTTGCTTTGGAACAATTGTAAGGTCCTCACTTGAGGCTTCAAATTCATCCAAAGTTGAGTCAGAATCATCATACTCAGTTTCAACACTTCCCATAGAAAGATCACTGGTAAGTGATGCATCACTAGTAAGGGATGCATCCTTCCATCAAGTGGCTTCCTTTTCTCTTTTGGAGCTGCTGCAATCTCTTGATAAATGCCCAATCTTGAAGCAACTACAATAATGGAAAGGTAGGTCCTCATAGTGCAGGGGTTGGGCCCAAGAGCGATCTTTTAATTTTTGATCAATTCTTGTAGGTAGAACAATAGAAGTGTCGATGTTAAACAAATTTTTTAGCATGGGTAGTATGGGAGAACAAAGTTATGATAGGGTCATTTTGTTAGAACTTGCCTATGGATTTGCCTATTGACATGTAGCAAAGGTCTCATCAGACTACAATGAAAGATGGGGAAAACAAACCCAAATAAATATTATGTTGATTATTGATTAAATAATTAATTATAAAAGATGGACTTTAAAAAAATTATATACAAATAATCATGACTAATAAATTTTTTAAAGAAAAAATAATAATTAATAATTAAATTCTTTTTACCATAAAATGAAAGTGAGTAAATGGTCATGCTTAAATAACTTTTAAAAAAGAAAGCTAGTGAACCAATTGGAATTTATAAATCTTTAAAAAATGTAATTTGCATGCCAATAAACCAAAAAATTAAAAATTAAAAAATTCTACTAATTTGCATGTGAAATAAGTTCTTTAATAATTCAATAATAAGATAAATTATACTATTCTGATCCTAAACATAACTTTTAGATGGTGAGGTATATAAGATTATATTTATTGTAATTTAAAAAACATGGATTCTAAGAGAAGTACCTTATAATGGGGTGTCTATAAGGGAAAATATTTTTCATTTTTGTGGGCATTATGGTCATGTGTGTATATGTAACTGTAAGTGATGAGTTACTTAGAGAGGATATGAATGCACTTTTGGCACTAAAGAGGAAAAAATTTAGGTATAAGAATGCAAGGTAAGATCTAAAGAAGTGTTAGGTAGATCATGTTTGACCACTATAATCTCAAGTTTCTCAGGCTTGAGTGAAGTTATAGAAGAGCCCATATTTAGCTCATAATCCTCATGAAGAGTGAAGAGAACAAAAGACGAAGATCTATCAAAATATCCCAATAAAGATGAATCACTTGCATTATAACCAAGGTCATGCTGAGTAATCAAAATAATAGGATGAATGGGATGAGCAATGCCCTGTAGATGCTTTCCAATTCCTACAAGTCTAGTAGTGTGACCCATAAAACAAAGCATGTGGGAGCCAAAGCCAGTGGTATGCTGCTCAAAATAAGCAGACATATGTATGGTTGGAATTGGATTGGGATATGTAGAGTGTGCATAAACATTAGGCACAAAAGTATCATCTACAATAAAAGGAGCAATATGAACAATGGGCTGCTCAGAATTTGGTAAATCACACTATAAAAGTGCTATGAAAACAATAAACATATTACTTATAGAAAGATGTTAGAAAGGGTATATTAAAAGTGTACAGGCCTAAGAGCCATGGAATAATGAATTATTTATCATATCCTATCTACTTAGCATGAAGTAAATCATGGCATTCGATACAAACCACTTAGAAGAGACCCCCCTGATCTCGAAATTGATACAACTATGATGACTAATGATGAATTTCATGACAATGATAGAGTTTTTTTTATAACATTTACAATGATCTTGATGATACTAATATTTTTGATACCAACACTATCCTTATCATCCATATATATCTCCCTTATCTTGACCGCATATACTAGGACCAACAAGATCACATGTACCTTTTGATGTTTTTTAGAATGATGAGGTAATTACAAAAAATATTGGGACTAGATGGTTTCCCACTTGCAAACCATAATAAGGGATTTGAAATTAGTTTGGACACTGCACCTGCTTTGGAGATAAGGTGGATTTATTTAGTCAATAAAATAAATAAAATAAAAAATTAATGTTTTCTAGTGAAAACATTTTTCAGGTTCTATTAGATAGTGAAAAGGTAAAAAGTAAAGATGTGTTCATTTGTGAAAACCTTTTTGAGGTGATAATGAATAGGGAAATCCAATATCTTCATCATAAAGCATAGATTCCAATAAGTCCCTACATCATATTTAGTTTAGATGTCAGTATTGAGGAGTAACACACATTATAATAGTTGGTTTGAGAATATCCACAAACATTCAATGAGTGGCCATTGCCTAAAATGGATGACTCTAACACTTCTTTTATGGGTGAGCTCAATGAAAAACATGGGTCAAAATCATATAAAGACTATCAATTACCTTCAATACCTAATTTTTTGGAGGATGGTTCCACATTGCTTCTAGAAGATACTATTGAGGTTAATCTTAGTATTAAGATCCATACATCATTAAGCTTTGTGCCTCTCTGATTGAAGTAGAATGTGAACCGATTATTTTTATCCTCAAATAATTAGTTGATATATTTGCATGGTCCTATTTTGACATGCCTAGATTAGATCTGTTCTTAGTTTTCCATCATCTTTAAACCCATCAAGCAAAAATTAAAAAAAAAATCATCCATGTATTGCCCCTTTGGTCAAGAAAGTTCTTGAAAAATACTTTGAATCTGAGTTCATCATAGTTGTTGATTGTTTAGAGTGAATCTCCAACATTATTACTATAAAAAATAAAACCCTTTTCCAATCTGCATTTACAATAATTTCTATGATATCAATACATCTTTCCCAAATGATCATTTTCCTTTACCCAATATTGATATGATAGTTGATTCCACAGTCAAATATGAGATATTATCACTTAAGGATGTATTTTTAGGCTTTAACAAATCAATATAGCCCCTGAGAATAAAATTAAGAATACAATCACTACCCCATGGGGAACATTTTATTATGAAGTCATGACTTTTTGCATGAAGAACACTAGTGCCACTTATTAGAGAACCATGACTGCCATATTCCATGACATGATGCATGATATTATGGATGATTGTGGATGATATCATTGGAATGTAAAAAATAAGATCATAACATCTATAAATTTTACATAGAATCTTTGAATGAATTTAAGGAAAAAACTCACATTAAATCCTAAGAAGTGTGTCTTCAATGTCACATCTAAAAAGTTGTTGGGTTTCACTATCTCTAGGTGAGGTATTGAAATGTACCTAGCTAAGATCAAGGTAATAAAATAAATTCCTCCACCATCTAATATAAAACAACTACGTATCTTTTAAGGAAAATTATAAATGATTCATTAATTTATTTCTCAAATTATAGACCCATGTCATCCCTTCACACACTGATTGAAAATGGGTAATTCATTCCAATGGATCAAGGATTTTAGGAGACATTTTATCAAATGAAATCATATTTGGATAATACACTAGTTTTGGACCCTACAACTCAAAGCAAAACATTTTTACTTTACACATTGGATACTCAACATGCCTTGGGGGAACTTTTGGCTCAACACAATGAAAATGGTAAAGAAAGAGTAGTTTATTACTTGGCAAGACATTAGTATCCTATGAAAATAATTATTCACCTCTTGAAAAGGCATGTTTAGTAATAGTTTTTACCTATAAAACATTATGACACTACATGCTCAATAATTAGACCATCATCATTACAAAAGTTGATACACTCAAGTATCTTCTATCCATAAATTTAGGAGAGGCAATTGATCCATAAAAGATGTTCATGATGGGATTTTTGGGGTAAATAATATTGGAATGGTTCTTCATAATACAATCCTTAACATAAGATACCATTGGTTGACTATGGAAACTGATGCATGTGCATATGTCAAAAAGTGTGTTTTTCTCCATAAGCATGGTGACCTAATTCACACTTCATCACAAGCATCAAAATCGATTATAAATCCTTAGACATTTTTAACATGGGGAATCAATATCATATGTAATATAAATATCACTTCATATACATTCATAAACACTTCCTAATTACTATCAAGTATTTTACAAAATGGGTTGAGGCAATCCCTCTCACTTATGTAATCAGGGAGAAAATATCTAAATTTATTTTTAATCATATCATTTATCAGTATGGAATCCTATACAACATCATTTATGATAATGGAAAATAATTCAATAATAAGGATAATAAATCCCTCTATTCCCAACTTGATATCCGATACAGATGGTCCAGTCCTTATTGTCCACAAGGCTTCCAACAAAAACAAACTTAAAATCATCAAAAGGACTATTAATGATGATGGTCGTGATTGAAATTTACAATTATCTCCTACCTTTTGGGATTGCCAAACCAATATCTACACTACCATAAGTGTTACACCCTATTCCCTAGTCTTCAAATTATAAGCAATCCTACATATTGGGATCATGTTAATCTCCCTAGGTATTTCATTGTAGGATGTCATTGATGACGAGGATTATAGTGTTGCATGGATATAATATCTAAAACTCCTTGATGAGAAATGATTCACAGAATTAAATCATCTCAAGGATTATCAAAATAGGATGAGCCATAATTATAACAAGAAAATAAAATCTTAAGAGATTGAAGTTGGTGACATTGATCTTAAATAAAATCAAAGGAATTCAAATATAAAACTTGAGAAGAAAGGCAAGCTTGAGCCTATTTGGCTAGTTCCATACATCATCACTACTAAGTATGGTTTTGGTACTTAAAAATTGGGCATAAAAAATGGAAGAGATCTAGATGAGCCCATGAATATCGTTCACCTTAAGCATTTATATGCTTCATGTCAATCCAAAAAAAATAATTGTTACAGGAATAATAAATAAAATAAAAAAGATAAATATAAATAGTACATCCAAAGGTGATAACCATTTTTATGGAATATTGGATAAGTAATATATTGAAGACTAATATTTTTTCACCATGTGTAAAATTCCATGATCTATGATTTCCCTTGTGTTCGGGATCATGTATACATTATTTCTCATCCCTCAATCCAATCCATATCATTATCCAATAAGCCCTTTCCTATTTTGACCTTGGTAGTGATTTATATCTACCACATGGTGTGATAGGTTTTAATAGATCAGAGTGTGGCAACTTTTTTTTAGTGTGATATCAAAGTGACATAGGGGGAAACTTCCATGTCTTGTGATCCTATAAGAGGTTGATTTTGGCCACATCCATTCATTTGTCCTTCACATCTCAACTCTCTTTCCACATCCACTACTAGAGATAATTTTATCTTTGTTAGTAACTAGAATACACATATATTAGATACCCTTCAATATATATTTATTCCAAAAACATTAGTAAAATCCAAAAAATACCAAAAATAGTGATACAAAGAAACAACAGTAAGAGTTCCTATAATCACTCTTGGTTTAGGTTGGCTTAAATCCTTGATCCATTTTCACTCAAATCATAGTTATTTCTTTAGGAACATTATTTATACATCTTATCCCTTGAATGTATACTCACTTGGGGAACCATCTAGCTTTCACATAAATATTTTGACTTGATTAATAAAAGATTCTTTTTTTGCATATATTTTAAGGTTTGTGTGTGTTTTATTACTTGCTTGTTTGTTTTATTTTCTTGTTGTGCCTTAAATCAATTCAAATGTGTAAATAGGTCATCATGTTTTTTCCATATCATTATGATTTCTTGTACTTGTACTTGAGTCCATCCATAGACATAGAACAACAATGTTATCTTGATTTTTTCATATCATTAGTGTGTTTATATCATTTTTCTATTGGATTAGGGTCAGTTATACACACACTACGACCAAGTCATCATGGTTATTTGTATAATGGTGCATATTATACTATGCTACATCAAAAATTAGGATGTAAAGTGTATGAGGTGGTGTGATAAAATGATAGTATATTATCCTTGAAAACATTTATCCACACCTTAACATCCCTTTTTGAATCCAATCACTTCATCCATATTTGAAAAATAAAATTCAAATCAACATCAATCATCATCATTTTATCATCATCATCCCTCCCCTTTTGGGACAAATAAATTGGTTTGAGGTTCATTTGGACTACATAGGAAACACCCAGTTACATAGGGTTTTTGAGGTAAGTATGATTAGTGTTATTATCATTCAGTTTCATTATTACCCCTATACAAAGAAACAACAGGAAGAGTTCCTATAATCACTCTTGGTTTAGGTTGGCTTAAATCCTTGATCCATTTTCACTCGAATCATAGTTATTTCATTAGGAACATTATTTATACATCTTATCCCTTGAATGTATACTCACTTGGGGAACCATCTAGCTTTCACATAAATATTCTGACTTGATTAATAACAAGATTCTTTTTTTTGCATATATTTTTAGGTTTGTGTGTGTTTTATTACTTGCTTGTTTGTTTTATTTTCTTTTTGTGCCTTGAATCAATTCAAATGTGTAAATAGGTCATCATGTTTTTTCCATATCATTATGTTTTCTTGTACTTGTACTTGAGTCCATCCATAGACATAGAACAACAATGTTATCTTGATTTTTTCATATCATTAGTGTGTTTATATCATTTTTCTATTAGATTAGGGTCATTACTTACACACACTATGACTAGGTCATCATGGTGATTTGTATAATGGTGCATACTATACTATGCTACATCAAAAATTAGGATGTAAAGTGTATGAGGTGGTGTGATAAAATGATAGTATATTATCCTTGAAAACATTTATCCACACCTTAACATCCCTTTTTGAATCCAATCACTTCATCCATATTTGAAAAATAAAATTCAAATCAACATCAATCATCATCATTTTATCATCATCATCCCTCCCCTTTTGGGACAAATAATTGGTATGAGGTTCATTTGGACTACATAGGCAACACCCAGTTACATAGGGTTTTTGAGGTAAGTATGATTAGTGTTATTATCATTCAGTTTCATTATTACCCCTAATAATTTTATTGCATTCCTCCTCCATAATAAACTACTCACACCATCACTACCCATCAATACCCATACCCTCAATATTTTTAGCATATCAATATAATTTAATCACCTGTCATGCCTATTAATCTATTTTAACAAGTTGATTAGCAACCATACTCATGTCATACCTCCATCTTTGCCAATCCTTTGATTTAAATATTTTTTATAAACCTCTTTGAAATTTTACGTTTCAGTTTTATCTCTAAAGAAACCATCTCATCTACCATTTGGCTCATCATCTTCCTCACCATCACTTTTCCTATAAAATCTTAGTTGATCATGATACCACCTAATTATTAACTCTCCTATCATCTTTTTAGTTTCCTTATTTCACTTCTTTTCTCCCCCATTTTCCTTTTTTCATAATTTTTCCTTATCCTTGATTTTTATCACCATGTAATTTTATCCTCGATATATTTTAGACCACTTTCAACCACTTTCATTTTCTACCACATCTCTCATTATCATGTTCCCTTGAATGGTAACAAAAATTATGTTGCATATGCTACATTAGCCTGAGGTTCATTGAGACTATGTAGGAAACACCATATTATGTGGGGTTTCTAAGGTAATCACAATTAGTCTTATTATAATTCTTAACATTTATTTACATTATGATCCCTAATAATTTTATTGCATTCCTCCTCCATAATAAACTACTAACACCATCACTACCCATCTCCTCATCATTTTTATCTTATCAATTTATTAGTCACCCATCTAGACTATTAATATATTTTGACAAGTTGATTAACAACCATCCTTGTTCCATGCCTCCATATTTTCAAATCCTCAACTTTACCCCTCTTTTTAGAACCCCTTTAACATTTTACATTCCATTTTCATATCTAAGGTTACCATTTGATCTACCATTTGGCTCATCATCTTCCTCACCATTAGTTTTCCTATAAAATATTAGTTGATCATGATACCACCTACTTATTAACACTCATATAATTATTATTTTTCCTTAAATAACTTAACTCCTTAACTAATTCTTGTAATCTATACTCACTACTTTTGTCCTACTTTGGGCACATCAAATTATACAACTTATCTCTAATCCACCTTGATTTGAGAAAATCAATTCGCCATTATTAGAAAATCAAAACACACAATAATTATCTCAAATGATTTAATTTAACAATTAGGTAAACTTAATACATTCCTTCATCATATCCATAAGAGTACCTCCATAAAGGGAGAATAACATTTGGCTAGGGGTCCATTTGGATCAGGTAGGCAATGTTCAGTTACATGGGGTTTTTGAGGTAGGCTTGACCATTCTTCATTCCATTCCCATTCTCATCATATCATCCTTAATAAGTGTAATAGCTTAAAATCTTGATTTATTATTGATAGTCAATCAATAAGTTATTTATCCAAGTTCACAACTTTCACCCTAATTGGGGATAATCAAGCTTGCAACTCCATCATCAAGATATTTTCCCATAGCTGCCCTACTTGGGGAAAATTAAAGTGTACTACTTATCTCAGGATATAAATTTCCAAAATCATCCCTAGTTGGGACAAATCAATCCATTTTCAACATGAATCAAAACATGAAATCATTTGATCGAGTGGGTTAAAAGTACATATAAAAATGAATCTCATCATCATATCATAAATCCCAATCCCTATTTCTTCATCACCCACCTATTGATGCTTCCATTTTATCTTCTTCATCTCTTTTTTGAGTGCCCAACCACATATATACATCTTCTTGTGTGATTTTGAGGGGCATAATCAATGACAATATTTCATTATCACTATCATCATCTCATTTTTCATCCACCTTTTTTAGATTATTTTGTCTTTGAAAAGTCATTACTCCATTCATCATGTCTCATAATGCCTTCTCAAATAGGGATTAAAATGTAGACACTTAAAATTGGACACTTCCTAAAAATTTTAAATATTTAATATTTTATTCACACTAACATCCATAGCCTTCACTATTCATAACCCCCTAACCAATTAAGTCATTTCTTCCATAACCACCTTCAATCGCATAAAAATTTCATCATATTTAATTTGTTAATTAATCCAAATTAAATAATTAATAATTCCATAATTTCATAGATTTTGAATCTCCATAATTATGGAAATCCAAAAATCAAATAATTCTCACATTATGACATCATCTATTTTAACAAGATGATTAACAACCATCCTCATGTCATGCCTCCATCTTTTCAAATTCTCCACTTTACACATATTGTTTGAACCAAATTAACATTTTCATTCCATTTTTATCTTTAAATCTACCATCTAATCTACCATTTGGCTCATCACCTTCCTCACTATTAATTTTCCTATAAACTCTTAGTTGATCATGATACCACGTACTTATTAAATCTCCTATAATCCTTTTAGTTTCCCTAGTTCACTCATTTTCTTACCCATTTCCCTTTTTTCCATGGTTTTCCTTATCCTTCATTTTTATCACCATTCCATTTTCTCCTCAGTATATTTTAGACCTATTTTCACAACTTTCATTTCTTTCCACGTATCTCATAATCATGTTCCATTTTGCAGCAAAGAATTTTCCATTTCATATGTTACATTAGCCTAAGGTTCATTTGGATTATGTAGGAAACACCTAATTACATGTGGTTTCTAAGGTAATCTTGGTCGGTCTTATTATCATTCTTACCATTCATTTCAATTTTCATCCCTAATAATTTTATTTCATTTCTCCACAATAAACTACTCAAACCATCACTTTCCATCACTACCCATCCCCTCATCAATTTCAACCTATGAATATATTTTAATCACCCATCTAATCTAATAATCTATTTTAGTAAGCTATTTAATAACCATCATCATGTCATGCTTCCATCTTTTCCAATCCTCCACTTTACCCCTCTTTTCTAAACCCCTTTGAAATTTTACATTCCACTTTTATCTTTAAAGCTACCATTTGATCTAGCATTTGGATCATCACCTTCCTCACCATTAGTTTTATTATAAGATCTTATTTGACCATGATAACACCTACTTAATAAATCTCCTATCATCACTTTAATTTCCTAATTTTACTCTTTTTCTTTCACATTTCTATTTTTCCATGTTTTCCTTATCCTTCATTTTCCCACCATTCTATTTTTTCTTTGGTATAGTTTAGACCTCTTTCCACCACTTCCATTTTCTACCACATCTATCATCATCATGTTCCCTTAAAAGATAGTGGAAATTATATTTCGTATGTTTTCAATTCCCCAATATACATATTTTTCATCTCCATTCTTTCACCCCCATCTTTTGCATTTTTTAATCTCATTTCTCTGTTTCATTTCATTTTTATCATTGTCCATATTTTCATTTGTTTTAACTTCCATGCTTTATATTAGTAATTCTTCCCCCAAAAAAATCTTTTAAAGGTATTCATCCTTTGATAGGCCTTCCATAATTTACCTTTTATTTTTATTTGAGTAAGAACTCATATTTAACACTACCTGTTATTCATCCTTACCATCATCCATTTATCTGAGACCTTGTTATCCTCTCCATCATCTTTCATCCATCTTATCATTAACAATAAGGGTGTGGTCATTATTTTTTACTTATTTAACATATTCATGATTACACATTTCTTCCACTTCTTGCTTAAATTCATGAAATCTAATCAGTTTCGCTACTTGATACATCTACATATTGCATCTCCATGTTTCCACATGTTATGCATAGGAATATATTTTTCTTATTCCAATCATATTTTCCTAGTTACTCACTTAACATAAAGGATGATTTTCCCTTCATTACATCCCATGGATTGTGTTCTTCTAAGTTATTTTTTTCCATTGGCTATACTGAGATCCATGCCCCCTAAGATGAAGTAATTCCATATTTTTTGTGTGAACTTGATTATTTAAATAACTCATAGGTCAATTTAGAAAGACACGATGAATATAAAATTCATATTAATTCTTTATTTATATTCCTCAATAAATCATCCCATAATTCTTCAAATCATTATTTCATCACTTTGGGGCATCCTCATGTGCCTGATTTTTATGACTTCTTTTTTATTTGAAAATTAATAATACCATCTGCACATAAGTTTGAGTCAATATATCACACATTTTAAATATTAATCACTATGATAATTCATCATTACTTGAAATTAATTAAATCCTTAATTAACAGTTGTAATCTAGACTCACAAATTTTCCTTGCTTGGGTCACATCAAAGTCTATAACTTATCTCTATACTACCTTGCTTTGGGAAACTTAATTCACCATCATCATAAAATTGAAATAAACAATGATTAGATCAATTTATTTAATTTAATCTTTAGGTAAACTTCATTCATTCCTTCATGATATCCATAGTCATACCTCCATAAAGGAAGAACTACAATTGGCTTTAGGTCCATTTAGACTATGTAGGAAATGTTCAATTACATGGGGTTTTTTAGGTAAGCTTGACCATTCTTCATTCCCATTACCATTCCCCTCATCTCATACTTAATATATCCAATAACTTAAAACATTGATCTATGATTAAAATTAGTCAATCAATTATTTATACATCTAAGTTCACAACTTTTACCTTGTTTGGGGAGAATCAAGCCTGAAACTCCATTATTGGGATATTTTACCCATAACAACCCTACTTGGGGAAAATTAAAGTGTGAAACTTATCTCAAGATATATCCTTCCCAAAATCAGCCCTAGTTGGGGCAACGTAATCCATCATCAACATGAATAAAATCATGTAAGCATTTTATTGAGTGGGTTAAAGTGTATCCATAGATGAATCTCATCATCACATCTTAAATCCCAATCCATCTTTCTTTATTACCCACCCATTGATTCTTCCATTTATCCTCATCCTTTCTTTTTTTAGTGACCAACCACATATACACATCCTCTTATGTCCTTTTGAGGGGGCATATCCATCATCATCGTCATCATCATCATCATCATCATCATCATCATCATCATCATCATCATCATCATCATCATCATCATCATCATCATCATCATCATCATCATCATCATCATCATCATCATCATCATCATCATCATCATCTAATTTTTCATCCACCTTTTTTGGATTCTTATTTATTTGAAAAGTCATTACTCCAATCATCATGTCTCATAATGCCTTCTCAAAGAGGGGTAAAATCTAGACACTTAAAATTGGACACTTCATGACAATTTTAGACATTCAATCTTTTATTCATACTAACATCCATAGCCTTCAATATTCATAACCCCCTAGCAAATTAATTCATTTATTTCATGACCACATATTATCCCATTAAATTTTCACCATATTAAATTAACTAATTAATCCAAATAAAATAATCAATACTTCTCTATTTTCATGGATTTTGAATAACCATAATTATCAAAATCCAAATATCAAATAATCCTCACATCATGACATCATATTCCACCCCGTTCCAATTTTAAAATTGTATAGATAATATAGGTTATACTTGTCCCTCATCATCTAAATTTTATAATTTAAATATTATATTTCCAAATTTTAATGATGTCATAGGTTCCACCCATCCTTCATTATCTGAATTTCATAATCCGAATATTTCTCTCTCCATATTTAATAATCCACCTCAATTACCACTAACTTATACTATCAAATTAAATATTTCCACTTAACCCCACATGGGTCCAATGTCCCCACATTTTTCCACTCCTAATATTCCCACTAAATTTTTTAATAATCTCCCATTAATTAAATCATCTTCCATCACTGATCTCCAACTAAGATCAATGGCTCTCATTAACCAAACCAAATCTATAAATAGATCCGTTCGCCTCTATTTACAATAAGATTATATTACATAATAAAGTGTCATCCAAAGACATCTATAAAATATTCGAGGATCATCAATCCAATCAATAAAAAAAATCAATATTTCAAGGAAAGGTGTTACTTGTTCATCTTTGCAATTCAACAAAACCATTTACAACTATAATCACATTCGAACACAATTAAATTCATCACAAGTGTAAGTTGAATGCATATTTATCTTTCATATTTCTTTTATTTTCTCAATTTGAAGTACATTTGAATAGGTCTAGTTAAATTTGCACTCCATTTATATTTATAACATCACTAATACTCTTGTTCTTATGTTACATTAGTGTTAGAAACAAAACTAAGACAAATAAAACATTCTCATATAATATATTTTTCATATAGCAAGAGAAAATAATTATTATCATATTCATATACCAATAAGAGAATAAAATCATTCTGGTCCACTAAAGTCATAGAAGTCATTAATTAAAGAAAATGATGACTTTAAAATAGACACTATAGAGGCAATTCTCAGCTTTACTCACCTCTAGTATACTACACCTAACACTTTCCAGTGAAAGAAGATCTTCATTATATTGTCATAGGATAATATGTTTAAAACCAAATATACTAAAAAATGTCCACCAACTCATTACTACATTTATGTATTATATGTATAATTAGGAAAATATAAGAAAATAACATTGGTTTTAAGGGGAAAACACACAAAATATAAGAATAAAAAGTGTATTAAACTCAGAGAGAACAAATATTTATCTTAATGAATAGATAATATAAAATGATGCATTATAATTAAATAACATACTAATGAGATAGCTTATGTTTGTGATTTTGAATGTGGAATGATATTACAGAAATGAGTAATGACCTATTTTGGTCCATACCCATAGATCAAGTTACATGTAGTATGTAAAAGTGTTGAAAGGTAACACTAGATGCAAAAAATATAATTGAATAATAAAGAATAAAAATTAAGCAAAGGTGGGACTACTATGTTCTTTTTTTTTGTGCATAGTTAACCATTTAATGTGTAAAAATTAATTAATTTAAAATCACATGTTTGATGTTTTTAAAGTTCATTTTTAATACATACAATATGTTTGATCAAAAAGTGCATATATTGGTTAGTATCAGATGGAAAGGATGAGTTATTCAAACCAAATAACATGTTAAGTAAAAATAACAACATTATATTGAAATATATAAAATTTTTACTTGATAATGGTTTTGTACATTGTGCATGTTACATTATATGAATAAACAGGCTTGGTTTATGTTTGTAGTTACATGAAAAAGTGGTATTTCTATGGAAGTTAGGTTAGAAATAGTTGTTGCTAAAGTGAAAGGCGAGAGGGATGCTACAAAAGGAATATTGAATGAACTAAATGAGGATGTTGTTTTTTTATTGTTTTTTTTCCATGATATTGAGATCCATTTTGAAAATGAAAAACCCAAATAGGAATCAACACATGAGGAATCAAATCAATTTTTTAAAATGAGTTTGGATGATTTTTTCATGATTGCTTGAAAAGACATACCTACAGAGTGTTCATAATAAGTAATGTATCTTGATAACGTGTTTGATTTTTAAGTGCATAAAAATGTAACTATTTTGTAACCCTTCTCTCTTTTATATATTATAATTTTTGTATTTCTTGTTATTATCATAGTCTCCGTTATTTTTGATGAAGTGCTTTTTTTGATTTAGTGTCATATAGACTATCATGGACATATGTTATTTTTATTCTTTTAGTTTTGTCTCTCCTGTATGTTTTCTAAGTATTAGGATCCTTATTTCTCATTATTTGCCTTGATATTTTTATTTTATCAATATTAGAAAAGTTATGATACTATTTTGATGTGTATTGAAATATTTTTATACCATTGTTTATTATGACCTTTTTACCCCTTTGGCCCTTGGGCCTAAATTACCATTGTTTGGACCTTGTTTTTTTAGTCTTATATCTCAATTCTATGTTAGCTTGGACACTAATACACCCCTAATTTGAATTTAAAAAGTCTATATAAGCAAAATTACCCTAAGCAATTTAACAAATCATAAAATCACATTGGTACCTCATATACTCAAGAAATTATAAATATCACATCGAAGGATTTCCTTTACTCTACTTTTATTGCATTTCCTATTTATTTACTAGAATTATTTTTGCATTTTTACCAAAAGAATGATAAGAAAAAGAGCATATGGAATCAACTACTTAATTGTATCTCATCTAATAATGGTAAGAGTTGGGATTATGATATACATAGATATGAGTTTTATGTATGAGTGTTGATTTCCAACCTATCATAAATTAGGGGTATAATTGAAGAAAGTCCCTTAAAACAATACCTTTACCTTTTTCTATGCAAGGTCTCCTTGAGTGAATCAGGGCTCGAGAAAATGATAAATAATTCTAGCAGTCATATGCATCTATTTGTAATTCTAGAATATGTTTATGATAGGTAATGGTTGATAAATTAGTTTGTAAAGTTTTAGATTGTAAAAATATTCATAAACATTATTTCAACATACAATACCTTTTGTAGATACTATTACTATTGAAATTTTTTGATGATGGGATATCACTATTAGAGAAGTATGACATTGGTCATAAAAATAGAATTTATTTATATTTTTTGATTTTATTTTAAACTATCTTAGGACCTATTTATAATCATTTACAATTATTGTCACAATAAAAATGAATAAAAAATTAGGTATGCATATATAAAACACCTTTATCAATTATCAATCACTCAGGATACATTTGTTTCACCCACCCTCCATTCCATTATTTATGGTACATTTAAAATATTTATATGTTATATTTACTATATTTAAATAAAATCATATTTATTTCATTATTTCATGTTTTAGTGTAGTGTTAGTTAGCCCAAATCCACTTCACTATAAAACATAGATAAAAGGAATCTAAAATACAAAGCGAAAATTGCATTTGGATTGCTCAACATGTGCATACCATAATAAGTTACAGTGTGAAATATAAAATATAATAGTAGGTGATATGATATTTTTATCTTAAAAAGAAGGGATTCCTATGATTTATGGCCTATTATAATTTTGTAAAAATATATTTAATTTTATAAACCATTTAATAAGGGGGTTCAATTTTAGTTAATAATTTCAAATTTTATTTGGACACTTTTTTTGTTTTGATAGTTAAAATGAGGGATTTTACTGTAGAACTCATTAATTATCTAGAAAATAGATATTATAAACTTAAGGATTTAGGGGTATCTATTCAACAAAATTCCACTCCTCTCAAAACTCAATTCGATATTAAATTAGGAGTGCCACCACTATCCCTTGTGTGAATGAAAGGCTATGATTTCCCTTAATATTTTTTAAGAAAGGAGTCATGAAAAGTTAAAAAAATAGAAAGAGGGTGATTATTCAATGGTATAAAATATTCAAAAAACACACTAAGTAAATGCAATGATGATTTAGTAATTATTCGAATTTGATGTAACTTATCAAGCCACCATAAATTTTGATGCTACAATGAATATTCTCTAAATGTTTAGTTCCTCTAGAATGTGGCAACTGTAAATGTTAGATCTAGTCTTTTAATTTTCCTATAGATTATTGGATATATTTTATATATGATTACCTTGATTGCATGATTTCTATAAATTCAATAATTTACCTTTGTACTAATATATATCTTGAGTTTAAATCAATATCCTATTAGCATGTAAACTCACATCAAATAGGTAAAAAATAAGCAAAATGGGACTAGTCAACATGAAGGGACCCTAATGGGTAAAAAGGCCCCATAGTGTTTATGGAGAATCCAAAAGCAGTAAAATAAATGAAATACAAGGACATAAGGGATGAGAGAGAAAGGGACTAAGACATGATATAAAACCCCCAAAAATCAATCAATAAAGCCTAATTTTGACAAATAATTGACAAACACATATGTACCTTAGAATAATGCAATTTTAGAAACTAATAAACACCTTGGTTAGATAAAGCACCAAATATGATTAGACAAATCACAAAACATGGACAACCTTTATGGATAAATGATCATGAAATAAAAAAATTATGAGAAATACATCCATTCTATTGGTTGCACATAGAATTTAGAGGAAGATCCACATGAACAAAACATAGAGGGATGTTATCAATCCTCACAAAATATATATTCTATATATTATTTTTATTTTCTCAATGTGACTAATAAATTTTGATATATAATGAAATATAGGCATTACAAAATTTATGCAACATCCATTTCTTCAAAATACAAAACAACCCATGTAGGTGGATATTGAATGTGACTATAAAGAGATATTCAATTTTGTGGAACAACATACAATGTGTAGAAAGGGTACATACATATGTAAGAAATGAGAAATAATGGGTTTTAGTTAAGACATTCCAACATTTAAATAGTTGTAAATAACTTAAACAAAATATATATGTGAAATAACTAAAAATGGGTTATTACTTATTATAGGTATAATGCATTGTGGATATTGAATCTTGAGAGATTAAAATTATATCAAAACTAAAAAAAACCAAATATAGAAAAAATAAATATGAATTATGGAACCTTTGGTGTTAGGAAAATGAACACTTGATATAATTATGACAAATTATCATCAAGGTCAAAATGCCTTGCCATTATGCATGATAATTCAATGAATAATAGGAATAAGAAAATCATGTATGTAATTGGCACAACTTATTGATTTATTCAAGATGCAAAATTCACAAAGTATTATCCACTTCAATTATTGGAGTTACAACATTGTATGTTACTACATCAAAAATCCATTCAAGAGTTTAAATCCCAATCAAATATTTTTTATAATTATAAGGAACAAGACTTATAATTTTCCAATAAAACATAAAATACATATTGATTGATGAAATTAACTACATTAGAAAAACATTTCTACAAAACATATACTCTCAAATTCATCAAGCATTTTTCGAAAATGCAAACATGAGTTTTGGATGTATATCTATGATTTTGGTGGCATATTTGGGATTAATTCATCATATTAGTGATATACCACCATATGATAATAAGAGTCATGAAAAACTATTGTGGGAAGAATTGAAAATAATTTGTATAAGGAGAAATAAAATACCAATAAATATTTCATCAACTTCTTACAAATCTAAGAGATGTAAATTTAAAAATTATGATTGAAATTTATTGATGACAAGAACCAATGTTTATTTATATAGATCCAATAATTAAGAATTTGACAATATTATTCATCAATTCACCATAATTGATAATGTGGATAATCAAAATGAAAAAATGCATTCATTGAAAATACCTATTGCATGTAGCATTACAATGTAAATAGGTGGTGCCAATGCACTAAAATGAGGTTGAAGTGATGAACTTGATCTGTTGTTAGTAATCCCTAAGGATGCAAGAGTTATGTTAACATATAATCTTTGGATAGAATCCAATCTTGTAAATGGATATCTAAGGTATAATAAAATTATAATATACAAACTTTGGAGTGCCACACCGGATAAACTAACATATTTTATGGTAAAATTTCACAGTTTCTTCATAATACCATTGGAAGATAAAAATCCAAAAATAATTCCAATTATACAAATAAAAAGAGGCAACACACACCAACTACCCTCTAATTGGCTTGGGCATTAACAATGCAAAAATCACAATGCTTGAGTCTTTTAAAAAATATATTTGATATAGGACGAAAATGAATAGCATGGTAAAGGTTTATGGCTATTCAATGTTTTACATGTGACTGCTATGAAGAGATGAAAAAATTAAAATAGATTTTCAAAAAGAAAGTTGAGGAAGACAGACTCAAATTGTTGTAAAATAAATAATTTCATGTAATCATTAAAAATTTCATTCTATTAATATGAAATGATTCATTATTTCAAAATTTATGCGATGTGCATGGTACGTTTTGATGAATATTAAATGATTTTTTATTTTCCATTTGATCTTAGGTATATCACACATTTAGATGATTTTAAAATGATTTGTTTATTTCAATATATGTGATATATATTAAACATTAAAATTTTATGAAATACTTCATTTTCATGTAAAATAAAAGTGTAATACCCATAGATGCTACTAGCATACATATCTTACATAAATCTATATAAAATATGCCAAGAGATATCATTGTCAAGGTGTCTATGGTAGATTTTTGACATGAGTGGATTGGAAACCTTGAGAATGATATCTCTGGGCAAATTTTACAAATATTTATCTAAGATTTAATACAAAGGTGCCACACACACCAACTAGCCTTAAAATTGGCTTGGGATTTAACAATAGAAAAATCACAAGGCTTGAGCCTTTCAAAAGTTGCAATTGATATAGGACAAAAATGAATAGCATGGTAAACATTTATGGCTATTAAAAGTTTTACATATAACTATTGTTTATTTTAATGTATGTGATATATATTAAACATTAAAATTTTATGAAATACTTCATTTTTATGTAAAATAAAAATGTAATACCCATAGATGATACTAGAATACATATCTTAGATAAATCTATATAAAATATGCCAATAGATATCATTCTCGAGGTGGCCATGCCACTCATGTCACACATATACTATCATAGATACTACTAGCATACAAATCTTAGATAAATCTATGTAAAATACGCCAAGAGATATCATTAGCAAGGTGTTCATTCCATTCATGTCACAAATCTTCTATAAACACCTCGAGAATGATATATTTTAATGTCTTATGTATGTATGTATGTATGTATTTATGTATGTATGTATGTATGTATGTATGTATGTATGCATGCATGCATGCAAGCATGCATACATAAATACATGTACACACACACATGCTAGTTTTTTTAAGTTTTATTTAGGTCTAGTTGTTGGTGTTTAATTTATGAATTACAATTAATGTGTTGAATTTATTAATTATATTTCATATGAATATTTTAGTGATTGAAAATCATTAACTAGTTATATAAATTTTCATCATTATTATTACTTCCATATTCATCATCTATAACTAAAATTTGAAATAGTTATAGTAATAATAATATAATTAATTCTACATAGTTCATCATATATTAATTTTTAAATAAATATCACTTCTAATATTATTTACATCAAAATAATAATTCACATACATATCTTAGATAATTTGCATAAATATCTGAGATAAATCTAGGTAAAAGACGTTGAAAGATATCATTATTGAAAATAAAACTTCTCTTTCACTCAAATTTATAAAGTTACTTTATTTTATTTTTAAATTGTTAAAATTTCAAATTATTTTTTAATATATAAATTAGTAATTATATAATTAATAAGTAGCCTAATTTACTAAAAAACCCTTTTTTTAAAGAAAGACATATAAATTATGGCATGAATATAGAACACATGGTTGTGAATACTAATAAATAAGTGAGAATTAAGGGCATGAAGAAAATATATATCCAATAAACCCCGTATGGAAGATCATGAATCTAAAAACTTACAGTGACACTATCAAACAATATAGGCCAAATAAAATTATGTGCTATAAATATTCAATTGCAATTAAAATTTTTATATCACCTAAAAACTTATTCGATAAATCATTCAGAAATATTATTTAGAGAATGCTCAACCCGTTGAAGGTATCTTATCAATATCTAACACCCAAATTTATAACTACTTTTTTTAATGGAGCTTCTTTTATTGGAATTATTACCCACATCTAATCTATTCTTTATCTTCTATATACACCTATAGTTTTATTTTCCATTTATCAACATTGTACTTTTTGTACCAGATTCATAAGAGTGAGATTTTGATAAAATATCTCTATTACAAAGAAAGTGAGCTTAACTAACATGTACAATCTTAGTGCTTACTAGTATCAGGAGTATTTATGAACATTTTTGTTGACTTTATTAACAATAGTTTTTTAAAGCCATTCCTCATTCATCCTCTATTTTTTCAAGCCTATTTCATGTCATAATGCTGAATTAATTTTAATTTTTTGACATTTATTCCATGTCACAAACTCTTTTCCAATGCGAATCCATGCTGGAATTTTTTTTTTACATTTGAGAAAAACATAACATGTGTTATCCATCCTCTCTATTTTTTACTTTGAGTGATTTGAATCTATTTTTCACCATTCTAAGATCATGCTATATCCCTTGCTATGCTCATGAAAATTCTATCTCCCTTGCTCTGTTGTTTCAAGATACGTAGGAAAAGAGATTGGAATCATATTTTAGTGTTATCCCTTTCAAATCATAAGAATATTAGAAGTAGGATTCTAAAGCTCTAGATCAATTTTACTAAAAGGAGGAGAGCCCTCATCACAATAAAACTCATCATATTCTAAAGGTTTTGACACACAAGTATCACTACAAAAAAACTCACTAATTGGATCACAAATATATTGGTTAAGTTTTGATTTTAAAATCAATTATTGCATATTTTCACCTAATTGCATGATAAAGACACTATTATTGTGAAACTTACTTCAAAAAATGTAGTCCTTAAACATGAAAATTACAAGACATAGAATTGGATAAAATATCCATAAAACCCCTATTTCATATCTAAATCACATGACTTAGAATTAGATAAAATATCCTAAAATATTATTTTATATATATGAAATTCATAGATAATCTACATTTAAATAACTATAGTTAAAAATTGGATTATACAGATAACCATAATTACATGATAAGATCATAATAAATTGTATGATATAGATACATTATTTTATAATATGGTCAACATCTAAAAATGACCAAAATTATATGATAAAATCATAATCAATTACATGACATAGATACATTGTTTGATAAGAACTTACATAATGTATATTATACACAAAATCATAAACATATTCAATTTGAATGTTCTCCATTTGTGTGAACAAATAATAGTCACTAAATCTTAGAAATGAACCATCCAAAATTAAATGTTCTAAAAAATTTATGTCTCAATTGAACTAGTGTTGACTCATATTACCCACAAAATATTGCCACGAGACAAAAAATTCAAGACTAATTTATACTTGCAAACAAACCATACAAAAAATAGGGTGAACCCAAGGAGAAAATAAAATCATTCCAATCCATTGAAATAATAGGAGTTTACAATTTAATAAAATGAATACTTCCAGATAGACACTATAGAGTCAATTATCAACTTCACCCACCTCTATTGTATTACACCTAACACTTTCTAATGAGAGGAGATATTTGTGCATGTTGTTTACAATTAGTCTAGGAAAATTGCCATAGGTTGGTAGCTTAAGATCCATTTATATAAGCCTCATGTCAAATGACACATTAATGGATGTTAAGTTATTTAATAAATATCCTCACAATTTATATAAAAAATTCAAAATGTTATGTTGAATCAAATATTTTAGTGTTGTTATAATCTTGTCCTCTTGATTAACAACATATTTCAAGGATCTAGTACTATAATTTATGTCTAAAAAAAGCACAAGGAAACAAATTTACAAGTATGAATGTTAGCACAGGTTGAGTTTTAAATACTACATTCAACATTACATTGAAGTGCCTCACAAGATGACAATTTTACATCACAATTATTCTCCTCCTATTTTTTATTGTGACTTGAGGCCCTCAAATGTGCTAATGAATGAAATCATGATAGCCCATATGGTATAGTTTTAACATTGAAGATAAAATGTTCAAAATAAGTCATGTTTCAAGTGAACTAGTATTGAATAATATTCCCCACACAATATTTCCATGAGACCAAAAATTGTGTCTATTTTATAGTTGCAAACAAACCACATTAAAACATTGTGATATGAAGAAGATAATAAAATAGTTCTAGTCCATTGAAACATAGGATTAAACAATTGAATAAAATTACTACTTCCAAATAGATACTATAGATTTAATTCTAAACTTTACCCACCTCTAGTGTATTATATGTAAAGCTTTACCCAATTCTAGTCATAAATTTCCACCAACTCATTACTACATTTATTTATTGCATGTAAAATTAGGAAATAGCATGATGATAACATTGGTTTCATGGAAAAGACAAAAAAAATAAAAATGAAAAGTGCATTGAACTTCATACAAAATAAATCTACCTCTTAATGAATAAAAAATATCAAATAATGGATTATAATTAGAGTAAAGCTTAATAGATTAGTTTATTTTTGTGTCATTGAATGTGGAATGATACTACAAAACTAAGTAGTGACTTATGTTGTCCATACCCATGGATTAGGCTACATGTAGTATGTAAAATTGGTGAAATGGAACATTAGATGAAAAAAATATAATTTAATAATATCTTAAGTAAAAATTAAGCAAATGGAGGAATTTTATGTTTAATTAATTTGTTGTTCATAGTTAATAAGTGACTATGTAAAAATGAAGTAATTTAAAATATCATGTTTGATGTTTTTACAATGTATTGTTAACTCGTATAGTATGCTTAACAAAACATTGTATCTATTAGTTAGTTTCATATGGAAAGGACAAGTTATTAAAATCAAGAATGTGTCATTAAGTAACAATAACAATATTATATTTCAACATAGTAAATTGTTACTTGGTGAGGTGTGGTACATTTTACCTATTGAATTATATTGATAGATGGGTTTGTTTTATGTTTGTACTTAAGTGAAAAAATAGGTAATTATATGTAAGTGAATTTGAAATAAGTTTTTTATAAAATGAAAAAGGAGAGGAATGGTCCAAAAAGAATCTTGAGTGAAAAAAATGAGGATTCAACTTTTTAATATGGATTTTTTTGTGATATTGAGATCCATTGTGAAAATGAAGGACCCAAATAGGAAGCATGACATGAAGAATAAAATAAATAGTAAAAATGAGTTTTAGCTATTTTTTCATGTCCACTTTTAAATATGGACCTATAGTGTGTTCAAAAGAATAAAAATATTTTGATACCGTGTCTGATTTTTAAGTGCATAATAATTTCATTATTGTGAAACCCTTCTCTTGTTTACTTAGTAGATTTTTTTTTTAATAGTCTCCATTATTTTTCTTGGGGTGAAAAATCTTGATTCAGTTTCATAGACAATATCATGGGATATATGTAATAATTTTTTGAAAGAAAACAAACTTTTTTAATTATCCAATGATGAGTCAGTTTAAACATAGTAAATTAATGGTACAGTGCATTATATTTATTATGTTTTAATTGTTAGTGGATGGAATTTTGTGTCATACTTATTCACCTCCTCACTTAACTTAAAATTTTTGTAAATATATTTTGATTCCACTGCCATTATGAATCTGAATCACACTAGTAATTTTTAACTATTTGAAATTTATATGTTATTCATAGATATAATTTTTTTTCTTTGAAATAGAATGAATGTTCATAAATGTTGTAGGTGTTATTAAATCATCATTGTTCAAGTAAATTAATTTTTAATAATTCAAAATGTTTCATTAAACCTCAAACTCTTAATGAAATTCAGAGTTGCATTACTTATTACTTATATCTCCTTTCTTCGTGGACAAAGCCAATTCATAATTATCTATCATCTAAATAGAGATGACAAGATTTGATCATAATATCATCTAGACGAGACATTGAATTTGATAATGATAAAATTTATCAAATGATTTGATCATCTTATCAAAGACTAAGACACTAGTCTTAATTAATTTTGGAATTAATTAATTTGTGCCAGGGGAAAACAAATGGATTACTAGAAAAATTTAGATACATAAATCCTTACTAGGACTAAGCAATGTTTAATATGTATTAACGGAAAAAATTTTCTTATAGATTGGACTAGATGGCCTAAATTGGGATTTAATTGTACACCTTCCACTTCATAACCCAAGCAAGGGTTTGTTTGAAGGCATAAATCTAAAGTATAATTTTTTTATAACATTAATGGAGAATAAATATGTGTTCCTTGGGTAAAGAGTGATATATTTGAAGAATTTATAAAAGGATAATCAAATAATAAGTTGTACCAAACAAATTTTCATATGTCACATCACCAAAAAAACAAGTGTTTATTCTTCAAAATAATACAAGAATTAACACTACTTCGACATATGTCATGCAAGTATCCTCCCATTTTATATAGTAAGTGTGCATGTATGCATATGTTTTTTAATTATGTTTATATGTCAATTATGTAGCCAACATTAATTTTTCATACACATGATATGTTTAATATATCTATGATGATATTTTTTTTCTTATGGACCTAAACACTTTTGATAAATTGATGTAATGCCAAAAGACAAGTCCCTAGTGCCGAAGAATGGAAAAAGGTAGTTGATCAAGATGAAAACATATAATATGTGGTTACTAATGTCATTTCAGTACTTACTAAATGGTCATTAAATCTGATCAAGGTTTTCTTACAATCAAGTAGAACATGATGACAATCAAGCCAATCATTACCATGGATAAAAATATGAATAGCTCAAAAGGAAGAAATATTCTATTTACCCGTATAGTATCCCCCATTTGAATGAGTATGTATATAGATTACTATTGTTAGGTATGTCTCTTGATGCTATCCATCTTGAACACCATGAGATGGTGTATGAAAAAATTATAATGTTAAATGGTGAAATAGAGTGCGATGATTTCTTAAGTAAGGATGACATATATAATAGAGAATGCCAAATAAATGAGGTAAAATATTTGTATAGTTCCAATAATGAATAAAGTGTTCAAGAGTGGGCATTGGTAAATCTAGACAAGTAATTTATGTACCAATGATAAAATAACAAAGTCACTAATGAGGATGGATAAATCCATCATATTAGGCATCCAACTGCCTAAATAGCTAGATTAGTTGTTGAAATTATGAAGTGATAGATTATTATAAATGGATTCAAAATTTATCATAAATGGAATGAAGGTATGCTTTCAATTGTTGTAATACTAGTAGATGATATATATCTTTGTGAGATTAAACGCTAACTCATGATTTTTATTTTGGTGTAGTTTCAATTATATACATTGTTGATGTTTGATAGTAAAAACCAAGGACTACTTGTAGCATGGGTCATTATGTCTAAGTCATGTACCAATGACATCACCCAATGGATGCAAGTAATTCAAAAAAGAGTATGCTTGAAAAACATTGAGTGGAAAATAAATTCCTTCATGGTAAATGATGTCAGTGAAAATAGAAAACCAATTAGGTACTTATTTATAATTTGTATATTCACAATGAAGATTTTATGTTGAAGTTCATAAAAATATTTGTTACCTTATTTTTTAAAATCTTACTAACTTATTATATTATATAGGGAAATATTGAATTGTGAAATTTATTTATGCAGGTGGCATGCACATCATGCATGTTTGAAGAACATGATAGAAAGGGGGAGATAAGATGATGTCAACTGCAAGATGTTCAATGAATTTAAATATATTATGCATAGTTGTGTCGAAGAAGAAATAGAAAAAAAGGAGTCTAGACAATTTGTAGAGAATTATTGATCCATACATGTCAATTTTGTTGAATATGTGAAGTAAAATTTACTTTATGAGGTTTATATGTGGTTAAGATATTGTCATACCCTTAAAAATACTAAGAAACAAACAAACAAAACATTTGAATCATACCATTCACACATGAAAATGGTTTCTTCAGTACAATATGGACTTATGGCAATCATAGTGTGGATTTATTAGTTGACCAACTACAAATGTTTATATAAACTATTGGTGGTCAAAAACAAGCAAGGCCAAATTTTTTTAAAAGAACTTCAATGTTGATGAAATTGAAAATGTTTCAAGTTTTAAAGATTTGAAAATTACATACTACCATGTCACCTTTCACAATACTGATAGTTGTATATCTTGGGTGCAAAGTCAGATAGATGATACATCAAATTATAAGGTATATGGTGTTATGCCATTCATGTCAATATTCATTTTTCATTTTTCACTTCAAGGATATACACTTGTAAAAATGTCATTTAGGTGTATTTTTCAAGAGAGAGAGAAGAGAGGGTGATTTTCATCACATGGGAATAACATAAGATAACCCACTCACAACAGTGATATAGATTCCAATGTAAAGTTTTTTTCTTTTTTGACTTCTAATTTCTTTGTTTACTATTTTTTATAAGTTTCAACTGAATGATTTGTTTTGAATACATAGGACATGGTAAATGGATCGGGAGATGCAAATTAAGGTGAATAATATATGGATATTTAATGATTAAAAACTGAATATTAAGTTGAAATAAAAGTTTTGGTAGATGACAGTACAATCTAGCTGAGGGAGGCTTATAATGTAAGACATTTCTCTATTCATACTCATTTATTTTTATATCATTTTGGAAATTTTAATTTGATTGTTATTTTACTTGTATGAATAGATACCTATTAGTAAAATAGAGGATGAAATAAAATCCTTGAGAATTAGAACTCAGAATATTCTTGATAATTATTTCACATTAGCAAGAAACCTTTATACACTATCATTCTTGGAAAAGTGTATGAAAAATGTTTACAATAAGGTGAAGAATATGGAAATATAAATTTCAATTGGTTTTCATCACCCAATGATTCATCCATTCCAACAAGTGCATTATGGGCACACAAATACCAATTAGAGAGAAATAGACTTCAAAGAAACAATGAATAGAAGAACAAATCATATCATATCATAAGATATAACCCTTTTTCCAAACCATCCTAAGAAACACAAATGAAAAATTTGGCATGATGAATTAAAAAGAATAATGAAGAAGGATAGGGATAGACATGATGGAAATAATGTAGCTTAATTGTGTATGTATTTTTCTTAAAGTGATAATTGAATTTAATATTACAAATTTTGGTTGATATGTGATTAAAAAATATTTAAAATCATACCTAAGATTGAAAATTATTTCATTGATGTAAGGTGATTCATATTTTGTGAATAATATTATAATTGATACATCATTTAATTTCCTATTATCATATTGATATGTATTTTAAACTTGTTAATTCAAAATCTCTAAACCTAATGTAGTTTGTCTCTGTATAAGAAAGCATGAAACATCCTACTAGACCAGTCATAAACATCAATTACAAGTCATTTGTCATAAACATCTTCGATGCCTTCATATATAATTGTATTCTCATGTTATATAACTCTTTAATTTTAAGTAACAACACATGTTTCACATCTTATAAACTAGCTTTTGAATGGTTACATAACATTTTTTGAGTTATTGGAGTGTTATTTTTTGTTGATGTAAATCCACACAAAAATACCAAATTGATTTAGACTTCATCATACCTTAGTTTTTTAAATTATAAAATATTATTTTTTATACATGATTGAGGATTTATAAAAATTGAATTTTGAAGTTTTTTAGTTTAGAATTTTTGATTAAATATATCCTACCTCAAACTGG
>JARHVA010001233.1:2642500-2722500 GCA_037957365.1 Torreya grandis
AGTCTATAGTATGTATTTTGAGCTCTTGTAAGCTTCTAACCTAGCTTATCTATGGCATTCCTGTAACTCATGAAGACTCTTGCATTTGATATAGGAAATGATCTAAGTGTGGATAAGATCCTATGCCTTGTAATGATACATGTGCCTAAGTAAAAACCTATGCCTAAGCCTTCCAACTAGAGAACCAATTGCCCCTAAAGCACCTAAATGCCATTAAGCCAAGGTTACCAAAGGTTTATGCCAATGAGGCTATTAACCTAAATCACATCCACTTATTCCTAATAGACAGTAATCTTTCCCCCATTGAGGATGGCTTGCACTCATGACCACATAAACTTCATTGCACTAACCAAAGTTCTAGAAGGATAGAGTTGTGCCATGGCACAACTAGCCCAACATAGACCCTGATCCCTTCTCCATTGTGCTTAGGGTGATAACATGAGGATTTCACCTTATGTAAAGTAATGACAACATAATTGAGCATCAAATTTTGAGAATCATAAGATTAGGCAAGGTTTTTACCCTATTAGAATAAGCCTAAATCTGACTTGGATTGTTATATAAGCACTTGATTAGGGTCATGACTAAAACACCTACTTTTCTACAACATTTTGGTTCCATTGCCAGAACTTGTTGAATTTTGTTTCTACAATGGTGTACGAGGATAATGCTCTAACTCTCCCTTGAGAACATCAAGCATTGGTTAGAATGAGTGAAAGATATATTTTCATTGAGGCATCTAATTTGTAGAGGATAAAACCCAAGGAAGTGGGTCTAAAACCACTTATGTGATGCCTAGTATGAGATTTTATTTTACGAACTACTAGAGCAAGTGTAATAATGGTTAGATGCTTATGAAACACATAAAATTAAAAGCCATAAACAATACCTTGAGTAGATGAAATAGCACCTATAGAGGCTTGATAACTTAGATGCCACTTGGAATAGAGCCATAAATAAATGGTGGTAAGGGGCACTGAATAGATACATGCTTGAGTTTCTAGTATCGACGTACTCCTACCCTAAAGAATTAGAATATCAATTCTTGTACAAGATCATAGGCAAGTTTTTAAAATAAATTCACACTAAACTCAAGAATTTTATGGTGGATTATGGATTTTAAATAGTGAGGATGGAAGGCTAAAGTCCTCTCACCAATGAGGAAGAAGGGGACATGTATGTGAGTCACCATGGAAGGATATGAGTAGATTGACACCCAAGAGTTCAAGAGATAGGATTATAATAAGATGAGGCATGGGATGATGTAATATTTGGAACTTGGAAATGCTGAGAGGATCCATATCAAGTAGGAAGGATATAGGGAATGATCTCTTGAATGGAAACAACACCCAAAGGAAGGAACCCTTAAAGCCATGAAATAAGCTCCATAGTTTATGGGTGAATGCTTGGGGTCCATAAAAAAATTGACCATTAGATATGCATCAAATGCACCTAGCCCCTTTAAACCTAAGACATGATATCATGTGCTAGATCCACTAAAGGAAGATAGAAGATTGACAATTGACCTCATTGTCAACTTAGACTATGATCATTCTAAATATTTAGACTATAACTTTGTGATTGAACAAGTTAACCCTTATGAGGAGGTAATTGAATATACCTCTATACCTCAAGGTGATATCCTAATGAGATAGAACATGAGTGCAAGCACCCAAATTTATGAAATGTTAGTTGTGTATATTGGGCAAACGTCTAGAGGAAGTGTCCTTGCACCACTAATTGGTAGTACAACACCATCATCTTTTATGGTGCTAGTAGTAACAATAGGACCAAAACCTATCTTAGTGGCTAGAGGCATTGGGGGAACAATGATAGGAAAATTACTAGGGGTACAATTGTCTCAAACACTAGCTACTCCCTAGCCCTAGATTTATTATGAGATGGCCATGCACCTACCCAAGTATCAAGGTGTGGAGAATGTTGTAGAGCATGTGCTCAAGTGTGATTTATAATGGTGTGCTTGGGAATTAACCTATTTTGAGCATTAGGGAACCCAATTTGTGATAACCTTGATCAATCATGCCCATACTTGGTATAGGAAGTTTGATCCTAAATAGGCTATGGTTTATTATGACACCTTAAAGGAATCCTTTTTGAAGGAATTTGATATACCTAAATTTGAGTAGCAAAGCATCCTTATGGTCTAGGAGATCTACCAAATATTATCATAAAGCATGTGATTATATGATGTTAGATTCAATAATATCCTTTCCAATCTTCCTTATGATATTCACCCCTCCCAGAATTCATAATGGTTCATTCGAGGATTACTAGTACCATTTAGAAGGGTGTTATCTATGAAAACATTCATAGACCCTCGAGAAGCACTTGAAGCTACACTCAAAGCTGAGGTGGTGGGGAGTGCCAATACAAGAATCAACCCTTTTATGGAGTTTTAGATTGCATTTATATCCTCCCAACTACTAAATTTGACTACTAGTTTGTCAAAAGATGCTCAAATCAGGTTATGGTACATAGATTATGAGACAAAGGGCCCTAATAGAAACAACTACCCTAAAAGGAATGTACACACACTTCTCCTCAACTATAGAGTTTTTCATAAGGTAAATTATGTTTAAAACTACCTTTTGTTACAATATTCCAATCAAGTTAACACAACTATCTATTACCAGTTATGTGATGCTTATAACCATAACATGGTTGACTACCATGTAATTGATGAGATACATGAGAACATAGGGAGAGGTGTTTATCAAGTAATGACAATATAAAGAGGGTAAGTATCCAAAAGAAATGAGAAATATGGCTATTATAATGTAGGCTATGAGATGCATATAAGTTATAGAGGGCAAGTTGGTGGACATGGTGGTGGAATATTCCCATTTCGGTCATGTTACAAGTGCAGATCGATCAAGCACTATCAACATGATTTCCCTATGCATCTAACTTTTGGGTATTTTCAAGGAACACACAAGGTTGAGGAATGCCTTAACTTGTACAATAAAATGACCCAAGGCAAGCTAAATGTTGACATGGGATTATGAATGAGTCTAAAGAAGACCCCACTCATCTTCATGTAAAGACGACTGAGGAAACTTGATAAGTTGAGAACTCACAATAGGATAAGAATGAACCATACTTCACACCTCTAAAAACCATCAAGGTGGACATTAGCATAGAAAGAGAGCTAAAGATGGCTAATCTAGGTGCCTATTGATCTGACGCAAAGTTGGCATGCATTATAGACCTCCTAAAGGAGTTCTAATACTTGTTCCCTAGGATTTATTAGGATGTAAATGGTACCCACCCATGCCTTAAGAAGATGATCATAAAGCTAATCAATGGCATAAGTTTGGTCAAAAATCACCCCTAAAGGATGAATCCCAACCTCCATGCCAAGGTCAAAATAGAGATTGATGTAATGTTGGCCATAGGGGTCATTTACCCTATGTAAGAATCTGATTAGGTGAGCTTGATGGTGATAAAAATAAATAAGGATGGGCACATCTACATTTACATAAATTATATAATGTTGAACACCACATGCATTAATGAACCCTTCCTGACTTTGTTCACTGATAAAGTCTTGAAAAGTGTCATAGGATATGAGATCTACACCTTCACTGGTGGGTTCCCAAGATATCACCAAGTCTAGATTGAGGAGGAGGACAAGCCTAAAATAACCTTCATAAATGAATGGGGCTAGTTTTCTTATAACATCATTCCCTTTAGACTCAAGAATCTACCAACCATGTTCTCTAGAGTGGTGATCATCACATTCAAAGACTTTATCCATAGGTTCTTCCAAGTTTACCTAGATGACTAGATGGTTATGGCCTCATCAAGGACCATTATGATAACCTATGCCTAATTTTTGAGAGATGCATATAGATTTAGATATCCCTAAACCTAAAGAAGTGCATCTTTACAACACCATTTAGAACCTTGATTGGGCATATAGTCTGTAAGGATAGGTTCCTCATTGATCTAGCCGAGATTGAAATCATCATTCAGCTTTAGACTCCTTCCACATATAAATACATTCATGACTTTTTTGTCCAGTATGGATATTATAGAAAAATTATAATAATTTATGCGAATATTATGGTGAAGCTAGAAGAAATCTTGTGCAAGGATGGCTTATCTATTAAGGTGAAGTGCAAGAGGATGCCTTTGAGACCTTGAAGCTTAGATTGGATAGCACACATATCTTGTAATTACTGACTAGATGACCCCATTCCACATCCATGTAGATGATTTTGGTTCTATGATTGGTGCAATATTGGCACAACCTAGTGAAGATAAAATGGATCATCCCATCTCTTTTGATATTAGAAAATTAACAAATGTAGAGTAGAACTTTACTATAGATGGGCATGAGCTACTCACCATGGTCTATGCCTTGTAAAAATTTAGACAATATTTTTTGACAACCCCATTCATCTTTTCCAAAAACCATGAGGTGCTTAAGTACCTCATAAATAAGCCCATTATTCATGGGTGCATTTTTATATGGATCATTTTATTTCAAGAATTCTAGTTATCTATTATTTTTGAGCCTAAAAAGTATAACTTGGGCCCATACCATTTATCTTGCATAGACTCAGGTGATGCAGTAGCACTAATTTAGGATGATATTCCAGATGTGTAACTATATAGAATATAGTGTACCCTTGAGGACTTGGTATAGATATCCACCTTTCTAACATCTAGATCTATGTCCCAAGCAATGAAAAGAAAAGAAACATCTCATATTTCATGCCACCCCTTTCCAACTCATCAGTGGGGAACTGTATAAAATAGGCTGAGATGAAGTTCTACACCGATATGTTTTGGAGAATGAGAGGGAATCCATACTGCATGAAATGCATGAGGGTATAATAGGAGGCCATTACATAGGATATACAATGACGTATAAGGTGTTATAATTAGGCTTATGGTGGCCAAGTCTATTTCAAGATGCAAAGGATTATACCAAGGCATACAACATATCCTATTACATAGGGAAGCCTTACCCTAGGGATGAGATGCCTCTCATCCCCATTATTTCTCAAGTGCCATTCAATAAATGGACCTTTAACTTCATTGGGATAATTAAATTTTTAACACGATACATAGTCGTGACATACATTCTAGTGGCTATTGACTATTTCACCAAATGGGCCAAGGTCACACCAACTTAAAATTGCACAACCCTCATATCCATAAGGTTCATATGGGAGACCATCATAAGCTAGTATGGGTGCCCACTCATCTTAACTAGTGATAGGGGCACACACTTCATAAATGAAACTATGTAGATCATGCTAATAGAATACATGGTGGTACACCACAAGATAACACCCTATCATCCCCAATAAAATGGCATAATTGAGGCATTCAACAATATCCTGGGGATGCACCTCACAAATATATGTGATGTTGGTCACAAGGATTAGGATGATCAAGTATCGGTAGTGTTATGGGAAGTGTCATGGGCATATCACATAACCTACAAACCCCTGAATAAGGCTACACCATTTCAATTGGTGTTTGGCATTGAGGTGATTCTTCTAATGGATTTTTTAGTGCCATCTTTACACATCATATGCATTGGTAGGTTATATGACCAAGAGTTTATAAATATAAAGATGGAGGATTTAGATCACTTAGATGAGGGGCACACCTGAGTAAAGTGGAACCAATAGATATAAAATACATGCCAGAAGATATAACATGATAAGCATATAAAAGACAAGGTGATAACTAAAGGAGAATTCATTTTTCTCTATGACTCCAAGTATATCAGGCACCTAAGCAAGCTATACATTAGGTAGATGGGCCCATACATCATCCATAACATCTTAAAGACTGGTGTATGCAAGTTGTGCACATTATCAAATGAAATTCTCCCTATACATTTCAATGACAACTGATTAAATTTGTATCAATAATAGCATGGCACTTTGCCATCTAACACCAATTTCTTCATCCTGATTTAGTTGTATTGAGTGACCAAAAAAAAGTTTGGTTCAAGCCTAACAAGTTCCTTTTTTGTGTGTTGGTTGAAATTTTGGTGAGGTAAGTTTTTAAGCAGAGCTTTGAGGTCATCAATTAAAATGTTTCTACCACTTTCACATATAATTATAGCTAGGTGAGTTGATTATATAATCTCTCCAAGTGCCTAAGGCTCGACACCTAAGTAATGGGTGCATGAATTTTGTTAGAGTTAGACACAAGGTGCACCAGATCTTCATGCACAAGATTCAATAAGGCATCTTTAGGCCAAAATAAGGGCTAATTTAGTGCTTCAAATAATAATACCAATCGGGTGAGTTGAGTAAGGCTATTTACAAACACATACACTAGACAACTAAGTCTTTGGGTGCATGGAACTCACCGAACTTAGAGCAAATGTGAACCAAGAGAGTCACATAAGATAAAAATGCAAAAAGATAATAAAGATGCACAATATTATCATGCAGAAGATATCATATTATAATGCCACATTAGATGGCCAATAAAAGGATTTGTATGGGTATGAAAGGCCAAGGCAAGAAGATAAAAGCATAGTGAAATTTACCAAGATAGATAAGCACACTTGAAATAGAAGCATAGTAGAAAAGGAAATGGGACCAAGGAGGCTAAATCACATGCATGTGAATCACTATGCCCAAGTTACCATATTGAAGGTAAAGTTCATACTAAGTGAATAAAGTGAAGGATAAGATCATCAACAAAAATTGGGATCCACCCAAAGTGATATGGGAAGTGACCGTTTGAACTACACATCACTTCACTAAATAGTCGTTAGAAGAAGTTAATGTGGTGGTGGTGGAAACACAAAGACCCACATTAAATACACAAATAATAGAAGATATTATGGATTTTTCAATATGTATTGAATCAAAAAAAGATTTAAGCACATCCATGCCATTAATCAACTACAATTAAGGTGATGGATGAGAATAGAGGTATAAAGTAGTGTAAGGCTGACTGCATCTAGTTAAAAGCTTGTGTTAATTTGAATTTGAATAAAAAACCAAAGAAACTAGTGAATCAGAGAGCTAAACCAAGGAAAACCTACTAAAATGAGACCCTAAGTACCTCTAGATGCCAAAATCAAATGACTGTGTAGAGAAATGAATAATATTCTAGGTAACATTGGTAGAGGAAAGAAAGGGTCATGAATTGGGAAAGAACTAGGCTATTAAAAACTAAGTTGATGTTAAGGCCACCATTTATAACACATAAAGATCATGAGTTAAACATATAGATGTTGACCTCATGAATATGTGAAGCACCAATAAAGATTGAAGGATTTGACAAGATCAATAGACTATGGTTTAATACCATCAGATTTAGAATGGGGAAAAAGTGGATGAGCTTAGATATTTAACAGGAAAAAGATGCCAAGAAAGTGTGGCTAGTAGTAGAATATGCCATTGTAAAAATAATAATACCATTAGTAGAAGGAGTGAGTGTCACCCAAATTGACCCAAAAACACTTGAAAAGATGTTTTACTAGGACATGTAGTTTCCTAAACAAATGTTGATGGGAGAAAATTGGGCATCATTCATGTAGAACTACTACCTAAAGGAGTAAAACCATCAAACCTACAATAAAGTGAATTATCTAACATAAGACTGAATGGTAGACACAGGGGAAAATATTACATAAAGTATAGCACTGTGCAATGTCTTTATGGAGATAAGTTGATGACTGCTAGCATGATGAAACTCTATGAGTTATCGAGCTTTGGAAATCTACAAGAACTTGTGAGGTTCCTCCTCTCATGCATACATGAGGATAGGTTTAAATTTGTAGGTAGGTGCATGAGGATTTTGGCAAACTTTATTGACTGAATCACTTGACTCCCAAGCTCTGGCATAGACATTCTCCAGATAATGTTAGAGGATGTAGAAGTTGAGAGGTTTAAGAAGCTCCTAGGTTGCTACAAAGGAAGATTCATGTTCTTGATTAAGGATATCAATGACTCAGGGATGAGGATAACTATGTGCTTGGTGAGTTCCAAACTATGCCTAGGTAACTGGTGGATAGATGTAATAAAGACCTAATTGTGCATCACATACTACATGGTGTAGGGGATGAAATTTAACATTGCCAAATTCATCATAGAGGACATAATCATGAATGTGTTTGAATGCCACATGATGTGTGAGACCTTCCATTGAAGGTCCATGCTGATTTTGATCATGATGGAGGAGATCAACATGCTCGATGGTGTTGAATATAACCTGTGGGTATTTTTAGCACACAATGACTCCTTGATGCTTAAATACTATAACTTCACTTGGACCTCTACCTTCACATCAAAGTATAATGCCTGAATAATGGGATGCTTCTCCTAGTACCTTGAAGCATTCGAATAAGAATGGCGCATCCCAGAGAAACTCCCCTAGAGTTTGTATGGAATGACAACTTTTGCCATCATGAAACACTTTAGCATCATTTAATTAGTTCTTGTAATAAGAATCAATCTCATTTTATAAAACTACCTTATGCATTTTTAGCTGAGTGTTTCAAAAAGCCACTATGAATAATCCCCAACATGTAACAAATGGGTATCTTGGTGAAGACCATGGATGAAAAAATACACAAGTTGAGGAATCAATACGTGTGCCCAGGGGACAAGACAACCTTATATGAGGATAATTTAGATGCCATGATATCTATCCCCTCGAAGGGGAATTCATCCTTGGGCAAATCTATGGGATCTTCTATGAGATGAATCCAAGGAAGAAGGGTACAAACACAGATAAAGATGATGACCTCACCTTTCAAGTTGGAGAAGGAGAGTTGGTGCTAGAGGCACCAGTGGAACCAAGTAAATCCCCTCAGATGAAGCAAGGAGAAACCTTAGAGGAAATACAAAAGCACCTTAGGTTATAAATTGCCTCTAAATATGAAGTTTCCCCCTCTACACCAAATAAGAAGTTCATTGTCTTCACACCAGGAATCACATCACTCAAGCCAAGGGAGCAGAAAAAGAAGAAGTCTAAGGGGCTAGTAGTGATTCCCATAATCACTTTGATAGAGATGGAAGCATAAAAGGTGCAATAGGAAGAAGAAGCGTAGTGGGCACAAGAAGGAGGGATGAGGGTATATATCATCCAAGAAGAAGAAATATAAGAAGAGCCCAGTCTAGCTAAAATTCATGAAGCTCTTCAAGTTGGCACTGCTTCTACACTTGGGGAAGTAGGACTGTCAAGTACCCTAGCCATAAAAACCATGATACAACTTCTGTAATATGAGGAGGAGAAGAGATGATGATGAATAGAAATGAGCCTTAGTAAGGACCATATAGAGTAACATTAGAGTTGCATCAAAAAAGGGAGGCCATGAAGGCCAAGGGCATGAAAAAAGTAGAGATCAACAAAGTCAAGGTTGAAGAGATAAGGTCTGAGGAGGAAAAGATAGTTACTATCATGAAGAAGATAAAGGTGGAGATGAAGAAGGCTAAAAAGGAAAGGGCCAAAAGAGAAATGGAAGAGAAAAGGGTTGGTATAAGCATGGAACCCATAAAATACAAAGTAGTAGAGGCACATAACACTCTCACCAACAAAACAAAGGAAGCTACACCACATGTGCACCCAAGTAGTGAAGGGACAACTAGAGATAAAGAAGGCAATACTGATGCCTTATAGAAGAAAATAGAGAGCATAATTGAAATCTAGCAGACTTAGGAGGATGAATTTAATACTAAAGAGAAGGGATAAATTGACAAAGGGGACAAGTTTGAGGAAGAACCCCTGCTAGAAGAATAAGAAACATTAGATAAAAGCACCAAAGAAGGTGCTAGCTCTAACAAAGAAGAACCAGAGTAGATGGAGCTAGTCATTCAAGAAGAGGAAGTTGAGCTGAGCCTGCAAGAGAAGGTACATAAGGGGTTCATGGATGAAGACTATTACATGATGGAGTATATGCCCCTCAAATACACCATGACACTAATGTGCCAAAAACTATCCTTCACCTTCAATAGTTACATAGAGGAGCCTCAATTTGAGGTACTTTAGAAGGTGATATTTAGTGTAGACCAATAAAAGGATTAATAAGACTTACTTCTAGTTAACCCCTATGCAATAAATCTAGTAAGGTTGGCTAACACCCTCCTCTGAATGGATTCTTAGGTAGCACACAAGAACATCATCAATGATGTTAGAGCCTTGAGATAGATAAATATTGCATTGGAGGAAAAGGAAAATAACAAGGCCATAAGATTGAAATTACAACAATTGGTTGAGTGCATGGAGGAAGCTGAGCCATCACTCTTGGATGGCATCGACATTTCAAATTTTATGGAGGTCAATAAGGTGTGCATGCTAGTGAAGTAGATTCTACCAATATTTAAGGCACAATCCAAACTAGAGGAAGAAAATGAGGACCCTTATACTGACATTAATCAAGAAATCATTGCAAAACTCAAAGAGGTGGAAGACCTCTTCACAAAGTTGGAAGAGTGCACAGAAGCAGTTGATGCAATATTTTGTAACTTCTCCACACAAGCATCGGTCATTGATGTGCACCTAAAAAAGGCAAAAGGATAGAAATATGCACTAATGGTATAGGCATACACTATTAATAGGGTCTAGCATGCTCAGATAATGGCACAAGTCAACACTTTGAGCACCCAGATCAAGATCCAGGAGTAAGACCTAGAAGAGCTCTTTCATGCATTGAAAATAAAGGCCTATGAGCAAGGAGAGATCTTCAACGAAGGTGTAACTAAGGTAAGGGAAAGGTTATAGGCCTTTAGGAGATAATTGGAGAAAATTTATGTGCTCACCCTCAGTGCCACCTCCACAAAAGTAGATAGTAACATATAAGAAATTAAGCTCGCAATTCAGGGTTTTGAGGACTTTAGAGTGGAACTAAATGAGCGTGTTCCTAAGTTTTGCACCTCTAAGATGTTGGAAGCTTAGTCTGAGGATGGAATAACATTTTTATATGGGGTAATATTGGGCCCTAAATCCATCTAAGTATATGATCCATGCCAACATAACAGATGCTTGGGTGCAAGGCAAACACTCTTCATGATTGCTATTTTATCATCTAGTGGTGCTAGCTGGTAGGCAGTTAACAAATAATTTTTGGATAAATCTTCATTAGGAAGTGGGTGCATGGGAAAATTAATGCTCATTAATAAAACATAGTGGAGATGATGGAATGAGTACCTAAATTTCTAGCTCAGTGATCAACATGCTCCATTCCCCATGATCCTAAGATGCTTTGAAGCTCTATAAAAGGAAGCTGAGTCTAGTTAGCAAAAGGAGGAGATGAATAGAATAGTGAATCCTTGGCATATTGGATTTAGATGTTTTCCATTAAAGTTAAAACTTAGTTTAGGTTGCCTTTGATGCTCCCCATTGTAATGCCCAAGATCACCTATGAGCCTCTAGGCCTTTAGTAGTGTAAGTTGAGCATATGCTCAATTTCTATTGAATAATATATGTATTATTGTTGAACTATATTTATGATGAAAGATTTATGCAATGGTTAATAGATTAAATGCTTAAGTTTAAAGTATGTATGTTGAGCTCTTGTGAGCTTCTAACCTAACTCATCTATGGCATGCATTTATCTCATGAAGACCCCCATATCTAATATAGAAAATGCTCTAAGTGTGGATAGGACCCTGTGCCTTGTAATTATACTCGTGCCTAAGCATAAACCTATGCCTAAGCCTTCCAACTAGATAACTAGTCACCCATCAAGTGCATGACTACCATTAAGATAAGGTTACCAAAGGCTTGTGTCCATGAGGCTATTGACCTAAATCACATCCACTTATACCTAATAGACAATAGGCTTTCCCCCACTAAGACAACTTGCACCCATGACCACACCACCATCATTGCACTAACCAAAGTCCTAAAAGGATAGAGTTATGCCATGGCACAACTAGCCCAACACAAACCTTGATCCCTTCTCTGCTACACTTCAATTGAGAACATAAGACTTCCACGTTACGTAAAATTATGCCAGTGCAGTTGAGCGTCAAATGTTGAAAACCATAGGATTAGTCAAGTTCTCCACCTTATTGAAATAAGCCTAAATCTGATGTGGACTGCTATATAAGTACCTGACTAGGCCCATGATCAAAACACCTAATTTTCTACAACACTTTGAAGCACCTCCTAATGAGAGACAAAAACTCAGGGTAAAGGGTCCTAAACAAGTTCTTTTTGATTTGAGTTACCATCAGGGGTAGACATTTTTCCATATGTTCAGGCTACCTATGGTGGTTAATGAGCATAAAAATTTAGATATTGAAACACTCATGTCTGTTGTTTCTAGACCTTGTGTAATGTTATTGGACTCCTATATGAGTCTTATTTTGGTAGCATGTTGGAACTCCATGTGCACTTGGATAACCTCAACTAATAATATTTTGATAGGATCATACATTAATAGTATCTATTGTATGGTTTCCAAATTATGCTACTGGTACTCAGAGTTATTCCAACATTTGTTTAAGACAAGTAGTGTCAGTTTCAATAGAGGTGGTCAATTTGATAATGCATTCACTTAGCAGAGCAAATTGAGTGGTAGTGCCAATCAATCTGACAAAGCATTCACTTGGGACAAGGATTTGAGTGGTAGCGACAATCAATCTCATGAGGTATTCACTTATGATAGGGATTTGATTATCATGCACACACAATATTTCTTGCCTAGATATTTAATGCTTCCCTTAAAGTGGTCGATAGATGATCATTGCATAGTAAACTGGAGCTAAATCAAGCTTGTGTAGGGAAGAATCACTACCAAGAAAGGAAAATGGGGAGGTTGTTTGTCATGATAAGTGTTGTCATTGTTGATTAGAGCTTTGTTATGCTCCATATTTCTAAACCCATTGTTATGGCATGAAAAACTCAGATACCCTAGGTGAATCAACTATTGAGTTTAGAAGAAGTGGCCCTTGTGTTGGATGTAATATGCATGGTGGGGGTAGTCAAGTCAGAAAAGTTTTACACTCTAGTAGGTTGTTGGGGATGCAAAGGGGGAGATTAGGCTTATAAACAAGAGTGGACATTGATTTAACACTACAGTAAGTAAGACTAAGATTCCTTACCTGGCCTACTAAAGGAGTGGAAATATGGGGCGCATGTGGGTTAATTACCTCTTTATCACCCTGATTGCCATACCTTCAAAATCATCTTCATCAATCTAGATTGGTTCAATAGCTTGACGAGAGCCAGAGAAAGGATTTGTGGCTTGAACTATCTATTCCTACTTCTCCTAAAGACTTTGAAGGTTTTAATCATAGTTTTGAGACTCGGCAAATCTTTCCAAGGACTTGCAGATATGAAGAATTAGTGAGTTTTTGACAGACTTGACAAGCTCTCAAATGGAACTCGCAAGACTACCCAAACTCATGAGTTTGGGAAGCATAGTTTCCATGTTCTGAATGTTCAGGTTGTTTAAAAGGTGGATTTTTTTTTTTTTTATTTAGATAAATTTGATTTAAAATTTTATAAATTTAAAAAATTATAAAAATATATATATTATACATATTAAATATAATATTTTTAAATATTAATATTTAATATAATTACAAAAATATTATATTATAATAATATTTTATAAATTATAGTATAAAATTATAAATATATAATATAATATATAAATTATAGTATATAATTATAAAATTATAAATATATAATATACAAATTATAAGAAATTACGAGAATAAATATAATATATATATATATATATATATATATATATATATATATATATATATAATATTCGTATATTTATTAATAAATTATATAAAAATAAAATTAATTATAATAAAAAAGTGGTCCATTGACATTCGCGACCTAAATAAATAAGCCAAGAAAAAGGGCTCCCGTCGAGTAATCAACTCTTCGAAATATTATCTTGTATTAAAAAATACAGATAAATAATGAAAACAATCCACATTTAAAACTATGAAAACAATCCACATTTAAATATATAAATAAGTTTATATATTTATAAATATATAAATAAGTTTATATATTTATAAATATATTTTTTGAATAATTTAAAATTTACAATTAACTTTACATTTTTATGAGAATTTGGAAGTTTTTAAGGTTCCACATTCACATAACGTTAAGGCGGGGAGAGAGAAGACTATCATATTTTCGTCAATTTTATTAAAAAATATATTTTCTATTCAGTAAGTTTTTGACTTTAAAATTTGTATTTTTGAATAATCATCATTTAAAATTTTATGTTTAAATAATCATATAATTTTGAGGATAGGAGGGGAAGAGGGGAGACTTTCAAATCCACAAAATTGAAAGTCAATTTTATTAAAAATATTATTTTTTATTTAATAGATTTTTGATCAAAAAATTTGAATGTATAGATAGTCACCACTCAAGGGTTTTTATAAAAAATATTATTTGGCCATTTTATGAATATATATTTATAAATAATTTTAAAATTATAATTAACTTTTAATATTTAAGATAATTTGGAAGACTTTAAAGATAGAGTTGCATGGACTATCAAATTCACATAATGAAAAATCAATTTGATAAAATCATTTTTATTTAATAAAATTTACTTCATTATCATTTATATATATATATATATATATATATATATATATATATATATATATAAATATATAAATTATATAAATATGTGAATTATAAAATTTGGATTAAATAACTTATTTAAAATCAAAAAATCACTTATAATACTATTTTGCATATTAAATAAATACTTACTTATTATTCTTGAATATTATTAACTCAACTCATTCAAAGATTCATGTTTGTGCTTTATATATCCACACTATGTGGATGGAATTGAAATGGATGGTGGATGGAATCATTTAGATAAAAGTTGAAGCTTGATTTTGGGTTGATTTTTTTAATAGTGTTAGATTTTTACAGGACCATTAAATCTATATGGAGTTAGTTATCAAATGATATGAGTTGAAGCTTTATTTTGGGTTGATTTTCTTTATAGTATTAAATTTTTACAGGACCATTAAAAATGATATGATGGCAAGGCACAATAATCACTAAGACATATAATATTTCCTATTTAATTTGGATTAAAGAATGTTCAAATCTTTTTACATATAATATCTAGCAGTGGGTTACTTAATTCATTGTTATTTAATTTTTAAATGGCTTGATGGATCTAATAATATTCATTTCAAATTAAAAATATCATGAAAACTTATATAGTCTCAAATAACATGATGTTGCATACACATTGACTATATCAAATTAAATAAATATTTTCAACTATGAATTAATATATGAAGATTGGATTTGAGAACAAAGTGTTTATAATTTCTATAAATAATGAGTTTTCAAAGGGGGAAAAAACTTATTACCACACATACGGAACCAAAATTTATATTTAAGGAGATATAGCATATTGTAATAAAATAGTGTAACAACAATAAATAATAATATGATTAAAATAAAGTCGAATATATGAATAAATGATAAGCCATTTTGAGAGAAATCCTCCACAATATTATAATAAAATAAAAATTCAAAAATGATAATCAATTACTAATCATTACCTCCTATTTATAGTCTACTCAGGTGATGGTTACTTTATAGGCTAACCTAACTAACTAAATGAGATCATAGTGAAATATAATATGGTAAGGAAGGGGTTATGTAAGTCACAAGTCGGATACACATATCTCAACACATGCTAAAAACTAAGGGCATAGCATGTTCCTTCCCTTCAAATCAACTTTACTTTCAATGTTGAACAATAGAGGATGTTGTAAGAAATTTTCATCCTTCCATGTTACATCTTACCGTTTAAAATATTCTACTTTATAGAATACTCCTTAATCTCTCTTATTCTCAACATTTTAATATGTGTTTGAAATATCTCCTCGCATTCTAGAATTACTTGACCTTCTTTATCCATTTATCACAACTAAATTTTGGTAAAAAAATATCTATCCAATTACCTTATTTAGGCAAGATACATGAAATAAAAGATGCATGTGAGTAGACTGGGCAGTTCCAGCTTGTATGCAACCTTGCCAATTTTATGCAAGATCTTATAAGGGCCATAAAACTTAGAAGAAAGTTTATTATCCTTTTTTTATTACTTTAGAGACAATTGATTATATGGATTCAAGCGCATAAAGACCCAATTACCATGTTAAAATTACAATCACTATAATGTTGATCCACTTGGTACTTCATTCTATTATATGCCATTATCAAATTATCTTTCAGACTAGATAATACCTCCTATTGATGTTGAACATGTTTTTCAACATCTCAAATTTTGGGTTGTACCCTTAAGGATGAAGTGATAGATGAGGGATAATAACCATAAAGTGCCACAAAAGAAGACATTTTAGAAGAGGTATAGAAGGAAGTGTTATACCACCACTTTGCTATGACAAATCAATAAACCCACCATTCTTGTTTATTTGATGTAAGATAACAATGATACCCCTATAGGTATTTGTTAACCACCTCTGTTTGCCCACTAGATTGAGGATGATATGATTAACTATGAGCCAATTAGGTACCCAAACATGAGAATAAGTCAATCCAAATATTAATGGTAAAGATAAGATCATGATCAATTACAATGATCTTGGAATCACCATGAAAATTTTGAACTATATCCAAAAAAATAGTAGCTACGGTACTAGCTAAAAATGGAAGGAGACAAAATGAGTATATTTTGTGACTGTATCCATAATTACCTTGATAGAAATTTCAATTCTAGACCTTGACAGCCATGCAATAAAATACATGTAAACTTTTAGACATGAATGGATATCGGCTATAGAAGATCTGGTGTCTTAATTGTTTCAACCTTGTTCTTTTGACATATAATGATTTCAACCACAAATTTCAATATATCCCCCTTGAGTCTATCTCAAAATAAATCTTGCTTGATTCTATATTAAGTATTTCAAAATCTTGAGCCCCTATTGGAGATGTATGAAGGCCCTTAAGGATCATGTGCTTTAGTATATAATCCTTACATAGGTATAGATAATATTTATAACATAATGCAATCTTTTTCCACTAAAATTTGTCAAAAGCACCAGAACTATGTAGGAGATTCTGAATCAAAACCTATCTATCCTAGTCATTCTCATATTATGATCTTGCCTCTTCTAACCAATCTACCTACCAAATGATCATGGAAAATAATAAAGCCTCAATGGATACATCTCTCCTAGATAAGGCACCTGCTACAACATTCTATTTTCCTTTCTTATAGATGATTTTAAAGCCATATCCCAAAATTTTAGTCACCCAATTTTGTTGTTCCTCTGATGAAAATCATTGTTCTAAAACATATTTATTACTATCATGATTAGTCCTCACCTTAAAGTGTCTACCCATTAGATAAGGTCTCTATTGTTTGACTACATGAATAGTCACCAATATCTCTTTCTCATATATTGGATTTAGCCTATTTTTACCCTTGAGTTGACAACTCTCAAATGCAATGGGTCATCCTTCTTGCATGAGTATTTCCCCAAGGCCATATCTTGATGCATCACATTAAACAATTTTTTTTGAAAAAAAATTTAGGGGTATCCAAAGCTGGAGTGGTTCACATAGCCTCCTCTAGCATCTCAAAATCCTTGGTAGTTGTTTAATTCCAATGGAAGGATTGCTTCTTCAATAAAGTTGTGATTGGTGTTGCTATGTTGCCATATTTTTTCACAAATTTATGATAGTAACTTGTTAGTCTCCAAAAGCCTTAGATATTTTTATGCCCTTTTGCACATTCCAATCCATAGATTTGATTTTTAGAGGGTCTACTTTGACTCCTTCAAAAATAATATGACCCACGTACTCTACCTCTTGGACTCTAAAATCACATTTTGAAGGTTTTTCAAAAAGTTGTTTGTACAAAACTAATAATACTTATTTCACATGCTACAAATGTTCTTCCCATGTTTTTCAGTATATTAGGATGTCATTAAAGAAACAAAAATATCATTAAAAAATGCCTAAAAATATTGTTCATCAAAATATAAAATGTAGATGGTGGATTTATGCAACCACAAGGCATGACCAAAAACTCATAATAGCCTTCATGAATTCTGAAAACTATTTTAGGGATATCATCATCTCTAATATGAATTTGATGGTACCCAAAATGAAGATATATTTTTTAAAAATAAGTAACACTGTATAACTCATATAAAAAATCATAATTTACTTGGATAGGGAGATTATATTTCATGATGCACTTATTATTTTCTCTATAATCTTGGCACATCCTCCAATTATCATCCTTATTATAGAGCATGACCACTAGGGATGAATATTCACTTTGGCTAGGTAAAATAATACCTACCTCTAGCATTTCATTTACCATCTTTCAATTTCACTCTTCTGGACATATGGATACATGTATGGTATTGATGTTTGGTGGTTCAATCCATGAAAGTGGTCGAATGGCATGATCATTGTTAGGTTGTGGAGCTAAAAGCTTCACTGATGCAGACATTGGAGGAGGTTGTTGAAGTGTCACAGACACCGGCATCGGTTAGGCCAACCGACATCAGCAAGATTAGACAGGAAGAGCAACCGACGTCGGTCAGGGATTGGTCGGCGTCAGTCACTTTCAGGCAGACATGGATTGACGTCGGTCGCCTGTGCAGTTCAGAACTGCCAGTTTCACAGACAGTTAGTTAACGAACCAAGTGTTTGCATGTTAAGAGCCAGTTTTAGACTAGAAGATGTGGATCTAATTATTGTAATTAGGTGTCTAATTATTGTTTGCATGAGATCTATATAATATACTCATGGGTTGTATTGTAAAGTGTGCTAATTTGAGTTGAGCAAAGTTAGCTCCTTCTGTGTGTGAAGTGAGCAAGGGTGTTCCTCCTAGTTCCACAACAATGCCAAGTGTGGGTGCTGGTTTTGGAGAATCATAAGGGTTATTCACGTATGTAGGATCTTGGTCGACAGGTGTTGCAAGGCCACGTTTGGAGATCTACATGGTGTGTGTGTGTGTGCGAGGTCAAAGGAGATCTGCAGGTGACAGCAAAATCAAAGGTGACAGCAACACATCAAGAGCAAATAGAGGAAGGCAAGGTAGTCCCTTCCAAGTAAGTAAGATCAAGTTGATCTGTAGGTGTATGTGGGTGCGAGATCTAGGTTTGTAGGTGTGCAGAACCAGATTGATTTGTAGGTGTGCAAGATTAGGGAGGACAGCAGCACAACAAGTAGCAAGATCAGGGGAGATCTACTTGGAGTACATTGAGTACTTGGAGTGCGTGGAGCACTTGTGGAGTGCGTGGAGCACTGGTGTACTGGCAGTAGTGGATATTGATTGGTTGGAGGTGAACACCAACTCTGTGTTTGAGTTGTGTGTTGGGACCGTAAGAGAGAGAGCTTTGAGGGAAGATTTACTGTTTATACCCTAGAGGTGTGGGAGCCCTAGAGGTGTGTAAGGAAGAAAAACTATGGCAATCTTCTTTATTGTATTTCCTTTTGAAGAGTTTTAATACGATTGTGTATTGTCTCTCATATTCTATATTATTTCTGAATTCTAGGTACTTGTGTATTTTGGCTAATTTTTGCATGTTAAGTTGCTTGGTAATCAATTGTGTGCTTCCATAAATCCCAACAAAAGTGGTGGTAGAGTTTTTGGTTGGGTGTCTAACAAAGTGGTATCAGAGCTAAGGTTATAGGGAGTGGTTTGTGTTTGATTATAGGTCACTCTCAAGGGTTTCTGATTGAGTGGGAGTAGAGTAATGACAAAAAAGAGTACACTAAGAATGGAGGAATTGAAAAGCATAGATGATCACTTACGGTGTTATGGAAAGAAAGAGCAGGGAAAAGAATATTGTTGGTTGGTAGAAGATCAGCATGAAGGAACTGAAGAAGTAAATGTTGCAGGAGTTGTTGCACAGGATGCTCTGGTATGTTTCTTGGATAAAGTAGAATCTTGTTTTATAGATTTTGTTGCCTCTTTCCTTGCAGTCTAAAATAGAGTATCTTTTCATGGTAAGGTCTTTAGAGACTTTGGAAAGATTTATTTAGGGGCTAGTTTGCCTTGCCAAAGAATTGGCAAAGGGGAAGTGAAGCTGAAATTGTAGGCGGCCAACACATGGGTGTTGAAGGAGGTCATGTAGGTCCTAGTCTTGAAGATAAGGCTAATTTCTTCAAGGAAGTTGGGTGATGAGAGATGCACAAAAACTCTCACAGTGGATGCACTTGAATTAGCTGGTGGTAAGAAAGCAAGTACTCTTTATCTACTTGCTTATATTACTGATTATTCTTCTGTTGCGGAGACGTGGCTTTGTAGGCTTGGTCACATGAGCAAGAAGGAGATGCATGTTCTTAAGAGGAAGTCAGATGTCTTTGACAGACTTAAGAACTGGAAAGCCTTGGTGTTTCTGGAGGAGATGGCAGACAGAGATCAGTGGAGAAGGATGGATACCTCTTAGCAGAGCAGTTTGGATAGGGATTTGATTCAAAGAAAGCTCATAGGTAAAAAGTCATCACTCACAGGAAAACATAGGTACCAGTGATGGTCAGGAGGAATCGGCGTCGAATAGACAGGTGCCAATGTCGGTCATGTGCAGATCGAAGCCAGTGATGTCAGGTAGGGTAAGACTGACATCGGTCAGGAGGACTGACGTAGGCAATAGGTAAGACTGATGTCGATCAGGAGGACCAATGTCGGCAATAGGAGACACCGACATCGGTGGGGTCAGTATTCAAGACATGCGCATGGAACCGACATCAGTCATATGCAGACTATGTAGTGACAAAGGTCGATCACTGTAATGGATTTTAGGCAGACAACACATTGTCAAGGAGTCTCAAATACCTACATGGAGGCTTGAAGGGGTAAGTAAGCTTCAAATTCGTTGTTCCTCTTCTTTATACTCGTTGCTCACTGCAGAGTAGGAAGGATCCAAGAAACATTGGGAGCATGGCATGATTAGGATGCAGAACCAAGCAGGAGATTTGGTAGGGTTGTTAGCTGGTATGAAAGCACAGAGATGAATGGATACCTTAGTTAAATAATAGAGAGAATGGACACATGAAACGAAAGGCCAGGTCATATGGTCTTGAGGAAGATGTAGGACAGTGGTACAGGGTTTGACAGGGGGATGACAAAGTAGGGCTTTAGTCAATGTCAGTGTAACCATTGTGTTTGTCTTACCAGGTGGATGATGAGTCATGACATTATCCTGTTACTGTATGTGGATGGTATGCTAGCTAGTAGGTTCGGACATATAGGGTTTTGCTAAGCTAAGGGTAAGGTTAGTTCAGTGGCATGTCATGAGGAATTTGGAGTAGCGAAATTCTTTGGCATGAGAGACATGGAAGATCACAAGTTGATTTTGTCTCCAGTGGGAGCTGATGTGAATTAGGTGTTAGCGAGGTTCAATACGCAGGATGCAGAACCGGATCACACCAAGGGCTGGATAGTTCAGTGTCTGAAATCACATGAGGTCTGGTATAGACCTGAGTTTTCCCAAGTAGTGAGAGTTGTTAGAGAGTTAGGAGCCAATTCAGGGAAGTGGGTTCTCAAGTATTTGAGAGGGACCAACAGTAGGGATTCATGCTATGCAGGGTCAGGACTTCACTACATGGATTTGTAGGTTTGGATGTGGCCGGTTACTCGAATGAGAGGAGCTTCACCACAGGTGTTGTGGTGGTTGGTCTTCAAGGTTGATCTTGAAGAGGGATACAAGCCAAGAAACAAATTAGATGGGGTACAGGTACAGGTATAGTGCAGCTATTTATCTCCAAGTGGGAGATTGTTAGGTTGTGGAGCTAACAGCTTCACTGATGCAGACATTGGAGGAGGTTGCTGAAGTGTCACAAACACCGGCGTCAGTTAGGCCAATCGATGTTAGCAGGATTAGACAGGAAGAGCAACTGACATCGGTTAGGGATCGACTGGCATCGGTCACCTCCAGGCAGACAGGGACCGACGTCGGTCACCTGTGCGGTTCAGAACTACCAATTTCATGGACAGTTAGTTAATGAACTGAGTGTTTGCATGTTAAGAGCCAATTTTAGACTAGAAGCTATGGATCTAATTATTGTAATTAGGTGTCTAATTATTATTTGCATGAGATCTATATAATAAACTCATGGGTTGTATTGCAAAGTGTGCTAGTTTGAGTTGAGCAAAGTTAGCTCCTTCTGTGTGTGAAGTGAGCAAGGGTGTTCCTCCTAGTTCCATAGTAGTGCCAAGTGTGGGTGCTAGTTTTGGAGAATCAGAAGGGTTCTTCATGTATGTAGGATCTTGGTCGGCAGGTTTGCAAGGCCACATTTGGAGATCTACATGGTGTGTGTGTGTGTGTGTGTGTGTGTGTGTGTGTGCGAGGTCAAAAGAGATCTGCAGGTGACAACAGAATCAAAGGTGACATCAACACATCAAGAGAAAATAGAGGAAGGCAAGGTAGTCCCTTCCAGGTAAGTAAGATTACGTTGATCTATAGGTGTATGTGGGTGCAGGATCCAGATTTGTAGGTGTGCAGAACCAGATTGATTTGCAGGTGTGCAAGATCAGGGAGGACAACAACACAACAGGTAACAAGATCAGGGGAGATCTACTTGGAGTATGTTGAGTACTTGGAGTGCGTGGAGCACTTGTGGAGTGCGTGGAGCACTGGTGTACTGGCAGTAGTGGATATTGACTAGTTGGAGGTGAACACCAACTCTGTGTTTGAGTTGTGTGTTGGGACCGTAAGAGAGGGAGCTTTGAGGAAAGATTTATTGTTTATGCCCTAGAGGTGTGGGAGCCCTAGAGGTGTGTAAGGAAGAAGAACTATGGCAATCTTCTTTGTTGTATTTCCTTCTGAAGAGTTTTAATACAATTGTGTATTGTCTCTCATATTCTGTGTTATTTTTGAATTCTAGTTACTTGTGTATTCTGGTTAATTTCCGCATGTTAAATTGCTTGGTAATCAATTGTGTGCTTGCATAATTTCCAACAAAAGTGGTGGTAGAGTTTTTGGTTGGGTATCTAACAATCATGCCCTCTTATTGGTGGTTATCCTTTTGACATGATGTCAAAAATAAATGAGTTGTCATCAATAATCATGTGTAGATTAGGATGTCTAAATGTCTTTATTGGTTGAAATTATATGGGAAAAGATCATGCTACTAATCTTTCTTCTTATTTTTTGAGAATATTTTCTATCTGATACACACTAACCAATTGTGGATATTTTTCCCATAATTCATGTAGTTTAAATATCTGACCTTCAAAATGAAAACACATTAATAGTTATTGTAAGTTCATCTCTCTGTGCCCAAGGTTTTGAGCCATTAGACTCCCAAAATAATGTTTTCCCCATCCATGGAAATAACAAACATAGGATAATATAGACTATAGTCTGTATTAAAACTATGGCATTGCTTGGAAAATTTGACTATGTCACCATCTACAATCATGACTTAAAGTTCTAGACTTGGGTAAATGAAACAATTCAAGCTAGTAGTCATCTTATTGTTGATGAAGTTATGTGTACTCCTTGATTCAATCAACACTGTCACCTTATGTTTCTTGTCGAAACCTACAACCTTAAGGGTTTGAGGAATGATAATACCCAAAAGTGCATGACAAGAGACAATAGGTTGGGAATCTTCATATTCCTCCTCTTCCTCACCCTTACCTAAGGCATCATCATCTTATTACTCTTCATTGGCTCCTTAAATATAGAAAAAAATATTCTCATCACACTTATGTCCTTTGATCAACTTGCTATTGTAACAAAAACTTAAACATTTTGCTTGGTTCACTTTAATTTATTGATTTGTCAATTTGGTAGGCTATGTAAATGTTGGCATCAATATGCCATGATCTCTAAAGTTAGTGAATGGTTACCACTTGTTGGATAAGATTTTTTTTTCCTATAAGCCATGAAAATAGAATTAGACACATTAAAACCTAATTAAACATGCATACCTCATGTTCAATGTGGTCCTTGAGACTACCTAGAAATAGGTCCTTCAAGTTTTGATTTTTAATTGTCTCCATACAGAAGGACATATTTTGAAATTGATGAATATAAACCTTGATTGAGCCCGTTCAACACATCTTTACCAATTGGCTAAAGTATTTTTAAACCACACTAATACTATAATGCATTTTTAACTCCTTAATGAAAACTAGAAAAGTAACACTGAGATCCTTCTTATTTTGTGTGCACAACCATTAATACCAAATTAATTGTTTTAGTTCGAGATATAGGGATTCCATGATCATATTTTGTCCACACAAGATCTAATTCATATAAAAAAAAATCCATTTGGTTGATCTAGGTGACCGGATCCTTCCAATTGAACTTTCACATTTCCACTTTTGGCATCATGTTTCATGGTTTTGTGGTACTTGGATTTGGATTGGGCTAGCTAAAAAATCCACCCTAGTTGTGTTTTGAAATGGTGATAGGTGGTTTGTTTTGCCAAATATTTTTTAGATTTGTCATGATATTTGCCAAATTAGATTGTCACCTCATATAAGATTCTACACCTTGCATATTAGATTTTATGCCTTTTACATAATATTGTATGCCTTGTATATAATATTGTATGCATTGCATATACGATTATATGCCTTACACACTACACTAAAGCTAGCTCACTTTATGATCTCACAAAAAATCAAATAAAAAATGATCCAATAACTCTCCCTTCTGAATCCATCTCTTCTTTATTAGGATTTTTACCTAGAGTTTTATCACCCTTACTTTGGCTTATTGTTTATGGTTCTGCCATTACAAGGCTTGACAACATCAATCTTGATTGTCACCTTAAGAGTATTATAACATATGCAACCATCATTATTATTATTATTTTTTAGATGAGGGTTAAAATTGGGGTTTGAAAGGCCCTAGAGCCTTATTCAATGAGAAAAAAAAATCATTTAAGCCCATAAACAATACCTCTTCTAAGGGCCTAATGAACACAATAGAAAGTTAACAAATAATGAGCTACCCAAACACCAAACAACATAGAAAACTAGAAAGCAAAGACCAATAAAATATAAGCAAATAATTAGCCAAAAAGCTTTCTAATCTAGCTACATTATGTTGAATCAAATTCCACATTGATGGACAATGTAAAATTCTCATATCAACTCATCTCAACATTGGCATAATGTTTCTACATTTTTTGTCACCTACATAAGAACCAAATTTATCAGGGTACATCTAGGTATAACAAGATGAATCCATAATCTTGGAAAAATAATGACATTAATGAATAAAATATTAATCCATCATGGAATCATTATTTAAATTTATACATTAAGTACCACATCAACATGAAAAAGAGAATTATAGTAGCTCGTAAATTAGTAAGGTGCTCATATATACATATGATCTCAAAATCGCACATAAAAATATAAGTATCCACATGTGTACCTTAGCATATAAATGGTTATGACTCAACATATAGGATTTTATAATTAAAAACATAATAAAAAATTCTATTTCATAATAATAGTTACAAGTATGATTCCTACATCTTGAAAAAAGGGATCCTAGGGAAAGCATCACATATATCTTGAGGATTAATAACTCACTTTAATGATTTTCTATTTCCCATGTTGCTATGTTACTATTAGATCTAGGTTATGCGGCAGCATGGGGCATTATATCTATGGTCCATGTTCATAAATTCTATATATTTGTATGATGGGGTTGGTTTGGATCAATGTATGATTAAGCCAATAACATTATATAATAATGGAGTTGAACATAGATAATCTTTTCAAATGCAATAATATTCACACACTATAATTATATTCTGCTTCATATTAAAACTATATAGATAATACATATTATATAAAAAGATATTTATTATCACAACATATTTGAATAACCAATCTAATAACTAACTCACCAATATTATATTTAATTCTCGGTAAATATCCAAAATTACACAATGTAATAAACTAATGCCTAACATTCCCCACTTAGTTTTTACGGTGTGGGAAACAAAATCACACTCTCACCTGTAGTATGCCCATCCCTTATGGAATTCCATAATTGACTCATGACCTTGATACAAATATAGGCTCACTCCTTCCATGGTTTTGAATAGGTTTACCATAAACCTTGAGATGAATAGGAACCTCCTTCTATCAACTATTCACCTCCTGTGATTTTTTGGATCTACCACAAACCTTTTCAAGATCCATGAACTAACTTATATTGGTGCTTTATGTCCTTCCACAATGTTTTTATATCAGGGAATTATGGTTAGAATTTGTACACAAATCACATTACTGGAATAGGCATATCCTTATATTCTTATTTTTCAAACACACAAACAAGTGCTAAAAATCTAAAACTGTGTGTGTGTGTGTGTGTGTGTGTGTGTGTGTGTGTGTGTGTGTTTGTGTGTGTGTGTGTGTGTGTGTGTGTGTGACTATAGCAAGCAGCACCCCTTCATTAGTGGCTAATGAGAGGTGTAGAAAGCCTATATCCTTTAGTGTCCTCCAACCTCCAGTATATAATACTAATTACTCAACACATGTGTCTATGAAGCTTGGATGTATTAATTTTTTGAGGGAAGTCCCAACCATAGTTTAGATGTTGTATACAAGCAATAATGCATCCTTTATACATTTGAATATTTCTTACGTCCTTTATACATTTTAACATTTTTGACAATGACAACTCAACAAATTTTTGACAAGAACAAAGACTCATAAAGACTATTATTTTGATGACACTTATTGACATATGACTAATACTTTAATAGAAAATTTTAACACTATAATTTTTGATATGACTCTTGACATAAAAATGATTCTTTTGAACTTGACTCAATTATTGACTATAGCTAAAATTAATATATCTCAACTCACTACTATATTTAAAGACATATAATACCATAGACATTCAATGCAACGTTGATAATTTTAGAACTTGGCTTATTTTTAACAAAATGACTCTAAAGACTAATAATACAAATAACATTTTAGCCAAATTTGAGAAACTATAACTATGGGCATAAAATAAAAAATACCTAAAAACTTAAAACAAACCCTATTACGCTTCACCGTGGGATGAGATTGGGTACATGATACTTTAAATCTTGATAACAAATGGTGAGGAGCTTGAGGAGCGAATGTCATGGTGTTACACCATCACCATTTTATCAGGGAACTTGAATAGCTACTATGAGCAAGTTTCTACGATAAAACCAGAGAGTTAAGACAGTTGGTAGCAGTTGAGCATGATTTGGAAATCTCTACATCAAATTTGTAGAGGAAAAATGATGATAGGTGAAGGAAATTTATCACTTTTAGGTTAACAATGATAGAATACGGATCCACGTGACTCTACAGGTCTGACGTCACAAAAATCCACCGATCTAAATTTGGTGCTATAACTAAATAGATCATTACAATAGTACTCGATACTATCAATAAAGCTTTAACTTATTATACCAAACATTTGTGACATTCACCTATTACAAAGACTAAACAAGGTGTAAACTAATCACAATATTTTGTAATACACTATGTACTGATGGTAATGTCTGATGGTGGAGACCTCAATGTAAGATGACTACATATCAAAACAATATAATTATAGGTGTGATTTAAATGCAGATCAAAATGATCCAATACAAATATTGAACCATACAACCTTGAAGAAAGTTTCTAGCCAACAATAGAAAATCTATAATATTCTAATTTTCTGAATGCAAATGAAGAATACTTGTGGGACGGCTGGATGTGTGGATTGGCATGGAGATTCATCTCCTTCAATTTGATTCACATTTAATGCTAATAGAACATATATTGATGAATGACCATATTACTAGCAATGATATTTGCATTACAAATGCATTGTCACAGGTGTATAAGATGCACTAAAGGCCATAGATCTAAAAAATATATAGGGAGAACACATATTCTCAACCCTAAAACAAATCATAAGGTGATTTATCTTCACTTAATATTTACCACTACTCTAAATACTTATGAAACGCTCTTTACAAATAATTTTAATAATTAATCCTCTCCATTAAATGGGACAACAGAAAAACATGGGTTTGCCCTTGATGATTTTTATGCCACCATTTTTCACAGACCTTAAATGACCTGCTTTGATACCAGATGATGGGGTTGGTTCAGAGTAGTGTATGATTAATCCAATAACATTCTACAATAATAGAGTTGAACATAGATAATTTTTTTAGATGCAATAATATTTACACACTATAATTATATTTTTCTTCATATTAAAACTATATAGATGATTCATATTATATAGGAAAGCTATTTCCTATAATTGGGAGATACAATCTCCACCAATATATCACAAAACTAACTCACACTAACAAATTGACTATTAAATGAATATATACTGACTATTAAATGAATATATTATTATCACAATATATTTGAATAACCAATCTAATAACTAACTCACCAATATTATATTTATCTCTTAGTAAATATTCAAACTTACACAATGTAATAAACTAATCCCTAACAATATACACTATAATTATATATTTATCATATTACACATGTTACATCAATTTTTTTGTTTTGATATGTTAATTTGATAAGCTCAACCCAACTCTCAAAGTGGGACTTACATCATACCCCTTATATTCAAAGTTGTGCTTCTATGAAATTTTCATCATCATGTCCAATTTCTAAGGACCCAAATTTTATTTAGATTTGGAAGCCCTTGTTTAATAGGATATCTAAATCCAACTTTTAGTGATTTATATTTTATTTAGATGTGAAGGCTTGCGTTTGATAAGGCACCTAGCTCCACTTCATTTACATACTCTTCTTAATTCAATGAGGCATTTTATTTCAATATTTTATATTTCAATATTTATTATTTTACATGTAACCATGTGTGGATAGAAAAATAAAAGTGGCATAAGAGGGTTGCAGTGTTTCAATTTAATTTCATGATATTTGAGTGTGGAGCTATATCCTTATTATTTTCTTATTTTTAAATGTATGCCTATGCACATGCAAACACATAGACACCTACCATTCCCCTTTAAAGTGGAGAAAAATGTACATGTAAAATTTGTCTTATGGAATTTAAGTTATGTTAATTTATATTAATTTAGTACACTTGTTTATTTTAGTTAATTTGGTCTAAATTGGTAAATATGAACCTTCTTATTAACTTCCACTTTTATAGACCCACATCTCTTATCTTTGTATTGCCCTCCACATCCTTCCTTCCTCATACTACCACACACTTATGTATCCCCTATTTTATCTTTGTTAATCCTATTTATTTTTAGATTAAATTGTGAGTAAATATGAATATTAATATTGTTTAATTTAAACTTAAATATCATTTATATATATAAAAACATTTTAATTTATTTGATATAATAAATTATTCACACACAATTTGAAAAATCATTAACATATATATATTAAAATCTTTAATATTAATTATCAAAAATTAAAATTTTATTATGAAACATTTTTAACAAACAATTATAATTTTGTGTATATTATACAATTTAGATTTATAAATTTATTTAACCAAGAACTCAAATCTTTCTTGTTAAAAAGAAATAAATAAAAATCACAGCATAGATAATAAACGTAGCATTTAAATTGGTAAACATTATGCCGTGCTTGTTAGGGAATTTACTATTCAATAGATTTTCATCACAAAAATTGAGTGTATGGATCGTCACTACTCTCAATTCATAATTATACCTTTAGAAATGTATTTGGAATGATTTCATATTTATTAATAATTTTAAGATTTTGAGAACAAGGTTATACGGACTATCAAAGAAAATCAATTTCATTAAATATATATTTGACCATTCACTATATATGAATCAACTTCATTAAATATATTATTTGATTATTCAATAAAAAAAATTATATATTTAACTTAATGTATTTGAAATGATTCTAAATTCATTAATAATTTGAAGACTTTGAAGACATGGTTATATAGATTATCAAATTTATATAAAAGAAAATTAATTTTATTAAATATATTATTTGGTTATTATATAAAAAAATTTACAACAAAATTAGTTAGATTAAAAAAATTAGATGAAGGTAAAAATTGAGTTTTGAAAGGTCTTAAAGTCTTGGACAAGGAATAAAAGATAAATCATTTAAGTTCACAAACGTCGTCTCTTTTAGCTGCCCATGAAATATAATAACGAGCTAACTAAAAATGAGCTGCCCAAACACCAAACAACATAGAAAATTAGACAATAAAGACCAGTGAAAAATTAGCAAACAATCAACCAAAAAACCTTCTACTTTTAACTAACTCCTCGACAGGGTTTAGCATAACATCCGCATTGCATTATTGCTCCTAATTTAACTCTATCTGTGGGAAAACCTTTGAAGTGGGGCCTTTGTTGAGTCTCCATTTTCTCTTACTTTGGAACAAAGTCTAGTCCTTTTCAACAAGATCTGAAGTAGAAGATATAGGGATAGCAATTTCAATAGAGCTAATTCCCTGATAACTTCCGCGTAAAACAAAATCACTTTTACCTCTGGATGGTGAGCCATACGCTGTCTTGATTTCTTCCTCTGCTTGCTTTGGACCAATTGTAAGGTCCTTAATTGAGCTTCAAATTCATCCAAAATTGAGTTAGAATCATCATGCTCAGTTTCGACACTTCCCATAGAAAGATCATTGGTAAGGGATGCATCCTTCCATCAAGTGGCTTCCTTTTCTCTTTTGGAGCTGTTGTAATCTCTTAATAAATGGCCAATCTCGAAGCAACTATGACAATGGAAAGGTAGGTCTTCATAGTGTAGGGGTTGGGTCCAAGAGTAATCTTTTACTTTTAGATCAATTTTTGTAGGTAGATCCTTAGAAGTGTCGATGTTAACAAAAATTGTAGCATGGGTAGTGTGGGACAACAAAGTTATGGTAGGGTCATTTTATTGGAACTCGCCTATGGAGTTGCCTATTAACGAGTAGCAAAGGTCTCATCAGACTAGAATGAATTATGGAGAAAACAAACCCAAATAAATCTTATGTTGATTATTGATTAAATAATTAATTATAAAAGATGGTCTTAAAAAAAGATATATATACAAATAATCATGACTAATAAAATTTTTAAGGAAAAAACATTAATTAATAATTAAATATTTTTTTACCATAAAATTGAAGTGAGTAAATGGTCATGATTAACTAACTTTTAAAAAAGAAAGCTAATGAACAAATTATAATTTATATATCTTTAAAAAATGTAATTTGCATGCCACTAAACGAAAAAAAATTAAAAAATAATTTTTTTTATTAATTTGCATGTGAAATAAGTGCTTGCATAATTCGATAATAAGATAAATTATGCTATTCTAATCCTAAACACAACTTTCATGTGGTGAGGTATATAAGACTCTATTTGTTGCAATTTAAAAAATGTAGATTCTAAGAGAAGAATTACCTTACAATGGGGTTTTTATCAGGGAAAAGATTTCTCATTTTTGTGGGCTTTATGGTCATGCGTGTATATGTAATTGTAAGTGATGAGTTACGGAGAGAGGAGATGAATGTGCTTTTGGCACTAAAGAGGAAAACTTTTAGGTATAAGAATGCAAGGTAAAATCTAAAGAAGTGTCAGGTGGATCATGTCTGACCACTGTAGTCTCAGGTTTCTCAGGCTTGAGTGAAGGTGTAGAAGAGCATATATTTATCTCATAATCCTCATGAAGAGTGGAGTGAACTAAAGATGGATATCTACAATATATCCCAATAAAGATGAAGCACTTGCATCATAACCAACGCCATGCTGAGTAATCCACATAACAGGCTGAATGGGGTGAGCAATGCCCTATAGATGCTTTCCAATGCCTACAAGTCTAGTAGTGTGACCCATGAAACAAATCATGTGGGGGCCAAATCTAGTGGTATGTTTCTCAAAATAATTAGGCATATGTATAGTTGGAATTGGAGTGGGATGTGTAAAGTTCACAAAAGTATCATCTACAATAAAAGGAGCAACATGAACAATGGGATACTTAGAATCTAGTAAATCACACTATAAAAGTGCCATGAAAACAACAAACATATTATTTATAGAAATATGTTATAAAGGGCAAATTCAAAGTGTACATGCTTATGATCCATGGAACAATGAATTATTTATCATATCTTGTCTACTTAGCATGAAGTAAATTATGGCATTCGATATAAACCACTTGGAGGAAACCCCTATGATCTTGAAATTGATACAACTATGATGAATTCCCTGACAATGACATAAGTCTTTTTATAACATATATAATGAGCTTAATGATACTGATATTTTTTATGCCAACACCATCCTTATCATCCATATAAATCTCCCTTATCTTGACCTTAGATACTGGGACCAACAAGATCACGTGTACCTTTAGATTTTTTTAAAATGATGAGGCAATTACATAATTATTAGGACTAGATGGTTTCCCACTTGTAGACCATAATAATGGATTGAAATTACTTTGGACCTTGTGCCTAATTTGGAGACAAGGTGGACTTCCTTAGTCAATAAAATAAATAAAATAAAAAATTAATGTCTTCTGGTGAAAACATTTTTGAGGTTCTATTGGATAGTGAATTTTTTTAAAAATAAAGATGTGTTCATTTGTGAAAACCTTTTTGAGGTGCTAACGAATAGGGAAATCTAGTATCTTCATCATAAATCACAGACTCCAATAAGTCCCTACATCATATTTAGTTTAGATGTCAGTCTTAAGGAGTAACACACATTATAATAGTTGGTTTGAGAATATCCACAAACATTCATTGAGTGTCCATTGCCTAAAATGGATGACTCTAACTCTTCGTTTATGGGTGAGATCGATGAAAAACATGGGTCATAATCATATGAAGACTACCAGTTACCTTAAATACCTAATTTTTTGGAGGATGGTTTCAGATTGCTTCTAGAAGATACCATTGAGGTTAATCTTAATACTGAGATCCATACATCATTAAGCTTGGTGCCTCTCTAATTAAAGCAGAATGCAAATCCATTATTTTTATCCTTAAATAATTATTGATATATTTGCATGGTCCTATTTTGACATGCCTAGATTAGATATGTCCTTACTTTTCCATCATCTTTAAACCCATCAAGCAGAAATTACAAAAAAATCATCCATGTATTGCCCCCTTAGTCAAGAAAATGCTTGAAAATTTCTTGGAATCTGAGTTCATCATAGCTATTGATTGTTTAGAGTATATATCCAACATTTTTACTATAAAAAATAAACCATTTGGCAATTCACATATACAAAATTTTCTATGATATCAATAAATCTTGCCCAAATGATCATTTTCCTTTACCTGATATTGATATGATAGTCAATTCCATAGCCGAATATGATATATTATCACTTAAAGATGTATTTTTAGGATTAAAAAAATCAAGATAACCCGTGAGGATAAAATTAAGACTACAATCACTACCCCATGGGGAACATTTTATTATCAAGTCACGACTTTTTGCATGAAGAATGATAGTACCAATTATTAGAAAACCATGACTGCCATATTCCATGACATGATGTATGATATTATGAATGATTGTAGATGATATCGTCGAAATGTAAAAAATAAGATCACAACATCTAGAAATTTTACATAGAATCTTTGAATGAATTCAAGAAAAAAAACTTAGATTAAATCTAAGAAGTGTGTCTTCAACGTCACATCTAGAAAGTTGTTAGGTTTTACTTTCTCTAGGTGAGATATTTAAATGTACCTAGCTAAGATCAAGGTAATAAAATAAATTATTCCACCATCTAATCTAAAACAACTGTGTATCTTCCAAGAATTTTTTTAGGTGATTCATTAATTCATTTCTCAAATGATAGACTCGTGTCATCCCTTCACACACTGATTGAAAAAGGGTAATTATTTCCAATGGAACAAGGATTTGAGGAGACATTTTATCAAATGAAATCATATTTGGATAATACACTAGTGTTGGACCCTAAAAGTCCAAGCAAAAAATTTTTACTTTACACATTGGATACTCAACATGCCTTGGGGGAAATTTTGTCTCAGCACGATGAAAATGGTAAAGAAAGAGTAGTTTATTACTTGAGCAGGACATTGGTCTTCTATGAACATGATTAGTAACCTCTTGAAAAGAGATGTTTAGTAATATTTTTTACCTCTAAAACATTATGACACTACATGCTCAATAATTAGACCATCATCACTACAAAAGTTGAAACACTTAAGTATCTTCTATCTAAAGCAACATTGACAGGTCGTATGGCCAAATGGATTATCCTATTAAGTGAATTTTACATTGAATACAAAAAGCAAAAATATATTAAAGGGTAGGTCCTTATTGATCAATTAGCAGGTACACATCCATTAACAATTAGGTTTCTAGATGAGTCTTTTTTCCATTTAAGAATCAAAACAATGGAAGATTTATTTTGATGGGTCATTCACATCCCATGACTTGGGGTTAGATTTTTTTTTTGTTACACCATAAGGAGACATTATCCCCAAGGATATTAACATTGGATTCCCATGTAAAAATAAAGCACATAATGTTTGAACAAGTACCAAGGGAAAATAATAGGTCAAAAGAGGCCATGGATAGTATTGGTTTACTTCTTAAAATGTCTTCAGATATTCATTAGTATTAGTTCCTAATTGAACACTCATTGTCTTCACATATGATGATCCATTATTTGAAATTGTATGTGAGATCATTGGTCCAAATTAACCCTGGTTAAACAATATTTACATCTACCTTCATGATTAAATCCTTCCAAAAGGCTTATCACATAAACAAAAAAAATATTTCATCCATAACACATCCCAATATATGTTACTTGGAAACACATTTTATTATAAAGGCTATGATGGAACCTTGATTCATTGTTTAAATTTAGGAGAGACAATTTATCCATCAAAGATGTTCATGATGGGATTTTTGGGGTCAATAATATTGGAATGGTCCTTTCTAATAAAATCCTTAACATAGGATACTATTGGTTTACTATGGAAACTAATGCATGTGCATATGTCAAAAAGTGTGTTTTTTTCATAAGCATAGTGACATGTTTCACACTTTATCAAAATCATCGAAGTTGATTACAAATCCTTGGGAATTTTCAACATGGGGACTCAATATCGTATGTAATATAAATCTCACTTCATATAAATTCATAAACACTTCCTAACTACTATCAAGTATTTTACAAAATGGGTTGAGGCAATCCCTCTCACTTATGTAATCAAAAAAGTAAATATCTAAATTTATTTTTAATCAAGTCATTTATCGGTATGGCATTCTATACAACATCATTTATGATAATGGAAAATAATTAAGTAATAAGGGCATTAAATCCCTCTGTTCCAAATTCCATATCTGACATAGATGGTCCACTCTTTATTGTCCACAAGGCATCCAACAAAAACATACCTAAAATCATCAAAAGGATTGTTAATGATGTTGGTTGTGATTGAGATTTATAATTATTTACTACCATTTGGGATTACCAAACCAATAGATACACTCCCATAGGTGCTACACCCTATTCCCTAGTCTTTGAATTATAAGCAATCCTATAAATTGAGATTAGGTTACTCTCCCTAGGTATTTCATTGTAGGATGTCATTGATGATGAGGATTAAGTGTTTCATGGCTATAAGATCTAGAAATCCTTGATGAGAAAATATTCACAACATTAAATCATCTCAAGGATTTTCAAAATAGGATGAGCCATAATTATAACAAGAAAATAAAATATCAAGAGTTTGAAGTTGGTGACCTTGTTCTTAAATAAAATCAAAGGAATACAAATTCAAAACTAGAGAATAAAGGTAAGCTTGAGCGTATTTGGATAGCTCCATACATCATCACTGCTAAGTATGGTTTTGGTACTTAAAAACTAGGAATAAAAAATGGAAGAAATCTAGATGATCCCACGAATATCATTCACCTTGAGCATTTATATGCTTTATGTCCATTAAAAATAAAAATCAAAAAATCAAAAAATCAAAAAATAACTCTTTTGTTAAAGGAATAAAAATAAAATAAATAAGATAAATATAAATAATACATCCAACGGTGAAAACCATTTTTATGGAATCTTGTATATCTTGTATAATTACCATATTGAAGGCTGATACTTTATCACCATATGTAAAATTCCATGATATATGATTATTCTTGTGTTTTGGGTCAGGTATACATTATTTATTATCCCTCCATCCAATCCATATAATTATCTAACAAACCCTTTCCTTTGTTGACCTTGGTGGTGATTTATAGGTACCACAAGGTGTGGTAGGTTTTAATAGATTAGAGTGTGGCAAATTTTTTATAGTGGGATATCAAAGTGACATAGGGGGAAACTTTCATGTCTCATTATCCTCGAAGAGATTCATTTTGGCCACATCTATTCAATCGTCCTTTACATCCAAACTTTCTTTCAACATCCACTACTATAGACAAATTTATCTTTGTTAGTACTAGAATACACAAATCCTAGACACCCTTCAATATATATTTATTCCAAAATTCAAATTTAAACAATGTAATAAACTAATCCCTAACAATATACACTATAATTATATATTTATCATATTACACATGTTACATCAATTTTTTTATTTTGATATGTTAATTTGATAAGCTCAACCCATCTCTCAAGGTAAGACTTACATCATACCCCTTATATTCAAATTTGTGCTTCTATGAAATTTTCATCATCATGTCTAATTTCTAAGGACCCAAATTTTATTTAGATTTGGAAGCCCTTGTTTAATAGGATATCTAAATCCAACTTTTAGTGATTTATATTTTATTTAGACGTGGAAGCTTGCGTTTGATAAGGCACCTAGCTCCACTTCATTTACATACTCTTCTTAATTCAATGAGGCATTTTATTTCAATATTTTATATTTCAACATTTATTATTTTACATGTAACCATGTGTGGATAGAAAAATAAAAGTGGCATAAGAGGGTTGCAGCGTTTCAATTTAATTTCATGATATTTGAGTGTGGAGCTATATCCTTATTATTTTCTTATTTTTAAATGTATGCCTATGCACATGCAAACACATAGACACCCACCATTCCCCTTTAAAGTGGAGAAAAATGTACATGTAAAATTTGTCTTATGGAATTTAAGTTATGTTAATTTAGATTAATTTAGTACACTTTTTTTATTTTAGTTAATTTGGTCTAAATTGCTAAATATGAACCTTCTTATTAACTTCCACCTATATAGACCCGCATCTCTTACCTTTGTATCTGCCCTCCAGATCCTTGCTTCCTCGTACTACCACACACTTATGTATCCCCTATTTTATCTTTGTTAATCCTATTTATTTTTAGATTAAATTTTGACTAAACATGAATATTAATATTGTTTAATTTAAATTTAAATATCATTTATATATAAAAAAACATTTTAATTTATTTGATATAATAAATTATTCTCACACAATTTGAAAAATCATTAACATATATATATTAAATTTTTTAATATTAATTATCAAAAATTTAAATTTTATTATGAAACATTTTTAACAAACAATTATAATTTTGTGTATATTATACAATTTAGATTTATAAATTTATTAAACCAAGAACTCAAATCTTTCTTGTTAAAAAGAAATAAATAAAAATCACAGCATAGATAATAAACGTAGCATTTAAATTGGTAAACATTATGCCGTGCTTGTTAGGGAATTTACTATTCAATAGATTTTCATCACAAAAATTGAGTGTATGGATCGTCACTACTCTCAATTCATAATTATACCTTTAGAAATGTATTTGGAATGATTTCATATTTATTAATAATTTTAAGATTTTGAGAACAAGGTTATACAGACTATCAAAGAAAATCAACTTCATTAAATATATATTTGACCATTCACTATATATGAATCAACTTCATTAAATATATTATTTGATTATTCAATAAATTTTTTTATATATTTAACTTTATGTATTTGAAATGATTCTAAATTCATTAATAATTTGAAGACTTTGAAGACATGGTTATACAGATTATCAAATTTATATAAAAGAAAATTAATTTTATTAAATATATTATTTGGTTATTATATAAAAAAATTTACAACAAAATTAGTGTATAGATTAAAAAAATTAGATCAAGGTAAAAATTGAGTTTTGAAAGGTCTTAAAGTCTTGGACAAGGAATAAAAGATAAATCATTTAAGTTCACAAACGTCGTCTCTTTTAGCTGCCCATGAAATATAATAACGAGCTAACTAAAAATGAGCTGCCCAAACACCAAACAACATAGAAAATCAGACAATAAAGACAAGTGAAAAATTAGCAAACAATCAACCAAAAAACCTTCTACTTTTAACTAACTCCTCGACAGGGTTTAGCATAACATCCGCATTGCATTATTGCTCCTAATTTAACTCTATCTAGGGGGAAACCTTTGAAGTGGGACCTTTGTTGAGTCTCCATTTTCTCTTACTTTGGAACAAAGTCTAGTCCTTTTCATCAAGATCTGAAGTAGAAGATACAGGGATACCAATTTCAATAGAGCTAATTCCCTGATAACTTTCGCTTAACACAAAATCACTTTTACCTCTGGATGGTGAGCCATACACTGTCTTGATTTCTTCCTCTGCTTGCTTTGGACCAATTGTAAGGTCCTCACTTGAGCTTCAAATTCATCCAAAATTGAGCTAGAATCATCATGCTCAGTTTCAACACTTCCCATAGAAAGATCATTGGTAAGGGATGCATCCTTCCATCAAGTGGCTTCCTTTTCTCTTTTGGAGCTGTTGTAATCTCTTAATAAATGGCCAATCTCGTAGCAACTATGACAATGGAAAGGTAGGTCTTCATAGTGTAGGGGTTGGGTCCAAGAGTAATCTTTTACTTTTAGATCAATTTTTGTAGGTAGATCCTTAGAAGTGTCGATGTTAACAAAAATTGTAGCATGGGTAGTGTGGGACAACAAAGTTATGGTAGGGTCATTTTGTTGGAACTCACCTATGGAGTTGCCTATTAACGAGTAGCAAAGGTCTCATCAGACTAGAATGAATTATGGAGAAAACAAACCCAAATAAATCTTATGTTGATTATTGATTAAATAATTAATTATAAAAGATGGTCTTAAAAAAAGATATATATACAAATAATCATGACTAATAAATTTTTTAAGGAAAAAACATTAATTAATAATTAAATATTTTTTTACCATAAAATCAAAGTGAGTAAATGGTCATGATTAACTAACTTTTAAAAAAGAAAGCTAATGAACAAATTGTAATTTATATATCTTTAAAAAATGTAATTTGCATGCCACTAAACCAAAAAAATTTTTTTTTTTTTTTTATTTATTAAGTTGCATGTGAAATAAGCACTTGCATAATTCGATAATAAGATAAATTATGCTATATTAATCCTAAACACAACTTTTAGGTGGCGAGGTATATAAGACTCTATTTGTTGCAATTTAAAAAATGCAGATTCTAAGAGAAGAATTACCTTACAATGGGGTTTTTATCAAGGAAAAGATTTCTCATTTTTGTGGGATTTATGGTCATGCGTGTATATGTAATTGTAAGTGATGAGTTACGGAGAGAGGAGATGAATGTGCTTTTGGCACTAAAGAGGAAAAATTTTAGGTATAAGAATGCAAGGTAACATCTAAAGAAGTGTCAGGTGGATCATGTCTGACCACTGTAGTCTCAGGTTTCTTAGGCTTGAGTGAAGGTGTAGAAGAGCATATATTTATCTCATAATCCTCATGAAGAGTGGAGTGAACTAAAGATGAATATCTATCAATATATCCCAATAAAGATGAAGCACTTGCATCATAACCAAGGCCATGCTGAGTAATCCACATAATAGGCTGAATGGGGTGAGCAATGCCCTATAGATGCTTTCCAATGCCTACAAGTCTAGCAGTGTGACCCATGAAACAAATCATGTGGGAGCCAAATCTAGTGGTATGTTTCTCAAAATAATTAGGCATATGTATAGTTGGAATTGGAGTGGGATGTGTAAAGTTCACAAAAGTATCATCTACAATAAAAGGAGCAACATGAACAATGGGATGCTTAGAATCTAGTAAATCACACTATAAAAGTGCTATGAAAACAACAAACATATTATTTATAGAAATATGTTATAAAGGGAAAATTCAAAGTGTACATTCTTATGATCCATGGAACAATGAATTATTTATCATATCTTGTCTACTTAGCATGAAGTAAATTATGGCATTCGATACAAACCACTTGGAGGAGACCCCTATGATCTTGAAATTGATACATCTATGATGACTAATGATGAATTTCCTGACAATGACATAAGTCTTTTTATAACATATATAATGAGCTTAATGATACTAAATTTTTTTATATCTGTTAGGTTGTGGAGCTAAAAGCTTCACTGATGCAGACATGGAGGAGGTTGCTGAGGTTGCAGAAGGAGGTTGTTTAGGTTGCGGAGGATTGCTGAGTTGCAAAATGAGTTGCAGGGTGACCGACATTGGTCATATAGCAGTGCAGAAGCAACCAACGTCGGTTATGAGTTAGCTGACATCGGTCAAGAAGGAGCCGACATTAGCAACCTGTGTGTGCATGAAGTTTGCATGCGGGTTCCGAACAGGTCTATTTTTGGAATGTTAGTTTGCATGTTAAAGGCTAATTATAGTCTTGGAGTTGCGTGTCTAATTATTGTAATTAAGAAAGTCTAATTATTGTATGCATGAGATCTATATAAGATTCATGGGCTGTATTGTAAAATGTGTGCTAGAGAGTAAGAGAGCAGAAATTAGCTCCTTCAGAGAGAAGAGAGCATGGTATGTTCCTCTTAGTTCCAAAGGGGTGCTGAGAGTGTATGATCAGGGAGAGTTGCAGGTTATGCAAGTTCTGGTAGAAGATCCCCCGGGGTACTGGTTGAAGAATCATAAGGACTTGGTGAGGCAAGGACAAGGGTTCTTCAGGGTGTAGAGATATCTACATGGTAAGTAAGGTCTGTTGATTTGCAGGTGGCAGCAAGGAAAGGGAGATCTACTTGGAGTACGATTGTGTGCTTGGCGTACTGGCAATGTGTTATTAACTGGTGGAGGTGAACAACAACTCTATATTTGAGTTGATTATTGGGACCGTGATTGAGAGAGGAAAGTGTTGGAGGAGAATTACTGGTGAACCCTAGAAGTGTGGGAGCTCTAGAGGTGTGAGAAGAAGTGTGGCGACTTCTTTATTGTATTTCCTTCTGTATGAGTATTAATACAAGATTGTGTATTGTCTCTCATATCTTGTGTTGTTTCATATTTCTAGTTACTTATCATTCTGGCTAAATTCCATGTTTAGTTGCTAATACAGAGGTAATTATATATACTCCTATTGGTGGAATAGGATCCTGACAAGTGGTATCAGAGCTTTTGGTTGGGTTGACTAACAGGTGGTTCAGATCTGGTTAGTGTTTGTTGATTACAGGTCACTCATAGGGGTTTCAGATTGAGTGGGAGTAAAGCAATGGCAGATGAAAGTAAGCTACGAATGGAGAAACTGAATAGCACGAATGGTCTGATTAATGGAAAGAAAGAGTCGGTAAAGGAAGATTGTTGGTCGGTAGAAGATTAGCATGTAGAAGCAGATGTTGCAGGTGATATTGTACAGGTTGTTCTGGATAAAGTAGAATCTTGGTTTACAGATTCTGTTGCCTCTTTCCATGCAGCTTGAAATAGAGCATCTTTTCATGGGTATGTCTTTGGAGACTTTGGAGAGATTTATTTAGGGGTTGGTGAGCCTTGTCAGATTATTGACGAAGGGGAAGTGAAGCTAAAATTGCAGATAGATAACACACGGGTGTTGAAGGAGGTCATGCAGGTACTAGTCTTGGAGATGAGTCTAATTTCTTCAAGAAAGTTAGGTGATGAGAGATGCACAGTAACTCTCACAGCGGATGCACTTGAATTAGACGGTGGTAAGAAAGTAGGTATCCTTTATCTATCTACTTATATTACTTATTCACCTTTTGGTGCAGAGATGTGGCTTTGTAGGCTTGGTCACATATGTAAGAGGGGAATGGATGTTCTTAAGTGGAAGACAGATATCTTTGATAAACTTAAGAACTGGAAAGCCTTGGTGTTCATGGAGGAGATGACGGATAGAGATCAGCAGAGTGGACTAAATTATTCTAAGCAGGGGTGTGTTAATTTGAATAAGGGTTTGATCCAAAAGGAGCTCATAGGTAAAAAGTCATCACTCATAGGTGAACACAGGTACCGACGTCAGTTAGGAGGAAAATTGATGTCGAATAGACAAGCATTGATGTCGGTCATGTGCAGATCAGTAGAGTCAGTGGTGTCAGGCAGGTTAAGACCGACGTTGGTCAGATAGTAATCAACGTCATCAATAGGAAGACTGACGTCGGTCAGATAGGAACTGACATCGGCAGAGGGGACATCGGTGTTGGCCAGGGAAATGATGTCGATAGTCAGGGTCAGTGCAAGGAATTGACATCGATCGGATGCAAACTGGGAGATGGCTGAGATCGGTCACTGGAACAGATGTTGGGCAGACAACAAGCTATCAAGGAGTCTCAAATGCCCATATGGAGGATTAAAAGGGTAAGTGGACCTCATATTCATTGTTCACCTTCTTACTAGTTGCTTACTGATGGTTGAGAACAAGGAAGATGTGAAGAGGCAATGCAAGTAGAATCCATAAATAGTGGGAGCTTGGCATGGATGAGGAGTGTGAGTCCTTGGAGAAGAAGCAAACAGGAGTTTGTTGGTGGAGTTGTCAGCTGGAAGAAAGCACTGATAGAGGAATGGATTATCAAGTTAAAGAAGAGAGTGGATGGATACGTGAGATGAAAGGCCAAGGTATATGGTCTTGAGGAAGCTGTAGGATAGTGGTACAAGTTTTGATAGGTGGATGACAAAGCAAGGCTTTAGTCAATGTCAGTGTAACTATTGTGTTTGTCTTACCAGGGTGGATGATGGTCACAACATTATCCTATTACTGTATGTGGATGGTATGCTTGGAGCAGGTTTGTACATACATGGATTTGCTGAGCTAAGGGTAAGGTTAGTTCAGAAGTATGTCATGGAGAATTTGGGAGCAGCAAAATTCTTTGGCATAAGAGACATGTAAGATCATAGGTTGATTTTGTCTCTAGTGGGAGCTGATGTGAAGACAGTGTTGGTGAGTTTCAAGATGCAAGATGTAGAATCAGTAAGCACACCTATGGCTGGATAGTTCAAGTTGAGCTTAGAACATTGTTTGAAATCACATGAGGTCTGAGGTAGACCTGAGTTTTCCCAAGCAGTGGGAGTTGTCAAAAAGTTTGGAGCCAATTCGGGGAAGGTGGATTCTCAGGTATTTGAGAGGGACTAGCAGTAGGTTAACATGTTATGCAGGGTCAAGGACTTCACTACATGGATACGTAGGTTTGGATGTGATAGGTTACTTGGATGACAGGTAGTGCACCATAGGGTGTGTGGTGGTTGGTCTTCAGGATTGAGCTTGAAGAGGGATACAAGCTAGGAAACGAATTAGATGGTGTACAGGTATAGGTACAAGTGCAACTATTTATCTCCAAGTGGGAGATTGTTAGGTTGTGGAGCTAAAAGCTTCACTAATGCAGACATGGAGGAGGTTGCTGAGGTTGTGGAAGGAGGTTGCTGAGGTTGCAGAGGATTGTTAAGTTATAGAACTTGTTGCAGGGCAACCAACGTCGGTCTGATCAACTGACGTCGGTCATATAGCAGTGCAGAAGTAACCAACATCAGTTATGAGTCGACCAACATCGATAAGGAAGGAGCTGACGTCGGCAACCTGTGTGTGCATGCAGTTTGCTTGCGGGTTCCGAACATGTCTATTTTTGGACTGTTAGTTTGCATGTTAAAGGCTAATTATAGTCTTGGAGTTGTGTGCCTAATTATTGTAATTAAGAAAGTCTAATTATTATATGCATGAGATCTATATAATAGACTCATGGGCTATATTGTAAAATGTGTGCTAGAGAGTAAGAGAGTAGAAATTAGCTCCTTCAGAGAGAAGAGAGCATGGTGTGTTCCTCCTAGTTCCAAAGGGGTGCTGAGAGTGTATGATCAGGGAGAGTTGTAGGTTATGCAAGTTCTAGTAGAAGATCCACTGAGGTATTGGTTAAAGAATCATAAGGACTTGGTGAGGCAAGGACAAGGGTTCTTCAGGGTGTAGAGATATCTACATGGTAAGTAAGGTATGTTGATTTGCAGGTGGCAGCAAGGAAAGGGAGATCTACTTGGAGTACGGTTGTGTGCTGGGCGTATTGGCAGTGTGTTACTGACTGGTGGAGGTGAACAACAACTCTATGTTTGAGTTGATTGTTGGGACCGTGATTGAGAGAGGAAAGTGTTGGAGGAGAATTACTGGTGAACCCTAGAAGTGTGGGAGCTCTAGAGGTGTGAGAAGAAGTGTGGCAACTTCTTTATTGTATTTCCTTCTGTATGAGTATTAATACAAGATTGTGTATTGTCTCTCATATCCTGTGTTGTTTCATATTTCTAGTTACTTATCATTCTTGTTAAATTATGTGTTTAGTTGCTAATACAGAGGTAATTATATATACTCCTATTGGTGGAGTAGGAACCTGACAATACCAACACCATTCTTATCATCCATATAAATCTCCCTTATCTTGACCTTAGATACTGGGACCAACAAGATCACGTGTACCTTTAGATTTTTTTAAAATGATGAGGCAATTACATAATTATTAGGACTAGATGGTTTCCCACTTGTAGACCATAATAAGGGATTGAAATTAGTTTGGACCCTGTGCCTAATTTGGAGACAAGGTGGACTTCCTTGTCAATAAAATAAATAAAATAAAAAATTAATGTCTTCTGGTGAAAACATTTTTGAGGTTCTATTGGATAGTGAAATTTTTTAAAAATAAAGATGTGTTCATTTGTGAAAACCTTTTTGAGGTGCTAACGAATAGGGAAATCTAGTATCTTCATCCTAAATCACAGACTCCAATAAGTCCCTACATCATATTTAGTTTAGATGTCAGTCCTAAGGAGTAACACACATTATAATAATTGGTTTGAGAATATCGACAAACATTCAATGAGTGGCCATTGCCTAAAATGGATGACTCTAACTCTTCTTTTATGGGTGAGCTCGATGAAAAACATGGGTCATAATCATATGAAGACTACCAGTTACCTTAAATACCTAACTTTTTGGAGGATGGTTTCATATTGCTTCTAGAAGATACCATTGAGGTTAATCTTAATACTCAGATCCATACATCATTAAGCTTGGTGCCTCTCTAATTAAAGCAGAATGCAAATCCATTATTTTTATCCTCAAATAATTATTGATATATTTGCATGGTCCTATTTTGACATGCCTAGATTAGATATGTCCTTACTTTTCCATCATCTTTAAACCCATCAAGCAGAAATTACAAAAAAATCATCCATGTATTGCCCCCTTAGTCAAAAAAATGCTTGAAAAATTCTTGGAATCTGAGTTCATCATAGCTATTGATTGTTTAGAGTGGATCTCCAACATTTTTACTATAAAAAATAAACCATTTGGCAATTCACATATACAAAAATTTCTATGATATCAATAAATCTTGCCCAAATGATCATTTTCCTTTACCCAATATTGATATGATAGTCAATTCCACAGCCAAATATGAGATATTATCACTTAAAGATGTATTTTTAGGCTTAAAAAAATCAAGATAACCTGTGAGGATAAAATTAAGACTACAAGCACTACCCCATGGGGAACATTTTATTATCAAGTCACGACTTTTTGCATGAAGAATGATAGTACCAATTATTAGAAAACCATGACTACCATATTCCATGACATGATGCATGATATTATGAATGACTGTAGATGATATCATCGAAATGTAAAAAATAAGATCATAACATCTAGAAATTTTACATAGAATCTTTGAATGAATTCAAGAAAAAAAACTTAGATTAAATCTAAGAAGTGTGTCTTCAACGTCACATCTAGAAAGTTGTTAGGTTTTACTTTCTCTAGGTGAGATATTTAAATGTACCTAGCTAAGATCAAGGTAATAAAATAAATTATTCCACCATCTAATCTAAAACAACTATGTATCTTCTAAGAAATTTTTTAGGTGATTCATTAATTCATTTCTCAAATGATAGACCCGTGTCATTCCTTCACACACTGATTGAAAAAGGGTAATTATTTCCAATGGAACAAGGATTTTAGGAGACATTTTATCAAATGAAATCATATTTGGATAATACACTAGTGTTGGACCCTACAAATCCAAGCAAACAATTTTTACTTTACACATTGGATACTCAACATGCCTTGGGGGAAATTTTGTCTCAACACGATGAAAATGGTAAAGAAAGAGTAGTTTATTACTTGAGCAGGACATTGGTCTTCTATGAACATGATTAATCACCTCTTGGAAAGAGATGTTTAGTAATATTTTTTACCTCTAAAACATTATGACACTACATGCTCAATAATTAGACCATCATCACTACAAAATTTGAAACACTTAAGTATCTTCTATCTAAAGTAACATTGACAGGTCGTATGGCCAAATGGATTATCCTCTTAAGTGAATTTTACATTGAATACAAAAATCAAAAATATATTAAAGGGTAGGTCCTTATTGATCAATTAGTAGGTACACATCCATTGACATTTAGGTTTCTAGATGAGTCTTTTTTCCATTTAAGAATCAAAACAATGGAAGATTTATTTTGATGGGTCATTCACATCCCATGACTTGGGGGTAGGTTTTTTTTTGTTACACCATAAGGAGATATTATCCCCAAGGATATTAACATTGGATTCCCATGTACAAATAAAATTTCAAAATATGAGACCCTTCTTAGAGGACTTTGCATTTTCATTCAATGGGATGTTCAACACTTGTAAGTCTTTATTGACTCTAAGTTAATCATAAATCAAGTAAACGATCAACATCAAACAAAGGATGAAAAGATCATGCCATACATTACCATGACATACAATATTGAGAAATATTTTGTGCACATAATGTTTGAACAAGTACCAAGGGCCAATAATAGGTCAAAAGAGGCCATGGATACTATTGGTTTACTTCTTAAAATGTCTTCAGATATTCATTAGTATTAGTTCCTGATTGAACACTCATTGTCTTCACATATGATGATCCATTATTTGAAATTTTATGTGAGATCATTGGTCCAAATTAACCCTGGTTAAACAATATTTACATCTACCTTCATGATTAAATCCTTCCAAAAGACTTATCACATAACCAACACAAATCCTTTATCCATAACACATCCCAATATACGTTACTTGGAAACACATTTTATTATAAAGGCTATGATGGAACCTTGATTCGTTGTTTAAATTTAGGAGAGACAATTTATCCATCAAAGATGTTCATGATGGGATTTTTGGGGTCAATAATATTGGAATGGTCCTTTCTAATAAAATCCTTAACATAGGATACTATTGGTTTACTCTGGAAACTAATGCATGTGCATATGTCAAAAAGTGTGTTTTTTTTCATAAGGATAGTGACATGTTTCACACTTTATCAAAATCATCGAAGTTGATTATAAATCCTTGGGAATTTTCAACATGGGGACTCAATATCATATGTAATATAAATCTCACTTCATATAAATTCATAAACACTTCCTAACTACTATCAAGTATTTTACAAAATGGGTTGAGGCAATCCCTCTCACTTATGTAATCAGAAAAGTAAATATCTAAATTTATTTTTAATCAAGTCATTTATCAGTATGGCATTCTATAAAACATCATTTATGATAATGGAAAATTATTAAATAATAAGGACATTAAATCCCTCTATTCCAAATTCCATATCTGACATAGATGGTCCACTCCTTATTGTCCACAAGGCATCCAACAGAAACATACCTAAAATCATCAAAAGTATTGTTAATGATGTTGGTTGTGATTGAGATTTATAATTATTTACTACCTTTTTGTATCACCAAACCAATATATACACTCCCATAGGTGCTACACCCTATTCCCTAGTCTTTGAATTATAAGCAATCCTACAAATTGAGATTAGGTTACTCTCCCTAGGTATTTCATTGTAGGATGTCATTGATGATGAGGATTAAGTGTTTCATGGCTATAAGATCTAGAAATCCTTGATGAGAAAATATTCACAACATTAAATCATCTCAAGGATTATCAAAATAGGATGAGCCATAATTATAACAAGAAAATAAAATATCAAGAGTTTGAAGTTGGTGACCTTGTTCTTAAATAAAATCAAAGGAATACAAATTCAAAACTAGAGAATAAAGGCAAGCTTGAGCCTATTTGGATAGCTCCATACATCATCACTGCTAAGTATGGTTTTGGTACTTAAAAATTAGGATAAAAAATGGAAGAAATCTAGATGATCCCATGAATATCATTCACCTTGAGCATTTATATGCTTTATGTCCATAAAAAAAAATCAAAAAATCAAAAAATCAAAAAATATTTTTTTTGTTAAAGGAATAAAAATAAAATAAATAAGATAAATATAAATAATACATCCAAAGGTGAAAACCATTTTTATGGAATCTTGTATAAGTACCACATTGAAGGTTGATACTTTATCACCATGTGTAAAATTCCATGACATATGATTATCCTTGTGTTTTGGGTCATACATTATTTCTCATCCCTCCATCCAATCCATATAATTATCTAACAAACCTTTTCCTTTGTTGACCATGGTCATGATTTATAGGTACCATAAGGTGTGGTAGGTTTTAGTAGATTAGAGTGTGGCAAATTTTTTATAGTGGGATATCAAAGTGACATAGGGGGAAACTTTCATGTCTCATTATCCTCGAAGAGATTCATTTTGGCCACATCTATTCAATCATCCTTCACATCTAAACTTTATTTCAACATCAACTATTATAGACAAATTTATCTTTGTTAGTAACTAGAATACACAAATCCTAGACACCCTTCAATATATATTTATTCCAAAATTCCAAAAACATTAGTAAAATCCAAAAAATACCAAAAATAGTGATACAAAGACACAACACAAAGAGTTCATGTAATCACTCTTAGTTTAGGTTAGCTTAGATCCTTGATCCATTTTCACTTGAATCATAGTCATTTCATTAGGAACATTATTTATACATCTTATCCCTTGCATGTATACTTACTTGGGGTACCATCTAGATTTCACATAGATATTTGACTTGATTTATGACAAGATTCTTTTTTTGCATATATTTTTGGGTTTGTGTGTGTTTTATTACTTTATTTTGTGTTTTATTTTCTTATTGTGCCTTGAATCAATCTAAGTGTGTAAATAGGTCATCATGGTTTTTCTATATCATTGTGATTTCTTGCACTTGTACTTGAGTCTATCCGTAGACATAGAACAATAATGTTATCTTGATTTTTAGATATCATTAGTGTGTTTATATCATTTGTCTAATAGATCAGGGTTAGTCCTTACACACACTATGACCAGGTCATCATGTCTTATTGTATAAGGTGCATACTATACTATGCTACATCAAAAATTAGGTTTCAAAGTGTATGAGGTGGTTTGATAAAATGATAGTATAGTATCCTTGCAAACATTTATCCACACCTTAACATCCCTTTTTGAGTCCGATCACTTCATCCATATTTTAACAATAAAATTCAAATCAACATCAATCATCATCATTTTATCATCATCATCCTCCCCTTTTGGGATAAATACATTGGTTTAAGGTTCATTTGGACTAAATAAGCAACACCAAGTTACATAGGGTTTTTGAGGTAATCATGATTAGTGTTATTATCATTCAGTTTCATTATCACGCCTAATAATTTTATTGCATTCCTCCTCCATAATAAAATACTCACACCATCACTACCCATCCCCTCAATATTTTCAACATATCAATATATTTTAATCACCTGTCAAGCCTATTAATCTATTTTAACAAGCTGATTAACAACCATCCTCATGTCATGCCTCCATCTTTGCCAATCCTTTGATTTAAATCTCTTTTCTAAACCTCTTTAAAATTTAAAATTTCATTTTTATATTTAAAGCTACCATCTCATCTACAGCCTCATCACCTTCCTCGCCATCACTTTTCCTGTAAACTCTTAGTTGATCATGATACCACCTACTTCTTAACTTTCCTATCATCCTTTTAGTTTCCTTAATTCACTTCTTTTTTCCCCCATTTTACTTTTTTCATAATTTTTCCTTATTCTTCATTTTAATCACCATTTCATTTTATCCTCAATTTATTTTAGACCTCTTTCCACCACTTTCATTTTTTTCCAGATCTCTCATCATCATGTTCCCTTGAATGGCAACAAAAATTCTATTGCATATGCTACATTAGCTTGAGGTTCATTTAGACTATGTAGGAAACACCCTATTATGTAGGGTTTTTGAGGTAATCGCAATTAGTCTTATTATCATTCTTACCAATCATTTACATTATTATCCGTAATAATTTTATTTCATTCCTCCTCTATAATAAACTACTAACACCATCACTACCCGTACCCTCATCATTTTCAGCCTATCAATATATTAATCACCAATCTAGCATATTTATATATTTTGAAAAGCTAATTAACAACCATCTTCATGCCATGCCTCCATCTTTTCCAATCCTCCACTTTACCCCTCTTTTTAGAACCCCTTTGACATTTTACATTCCATTTCCATCTTTAAATCAACCATTTGATCTACGATTTGGCTCATCATCTTCCTCACCATCGGTTTTCCTATAAAATCTTAGTTGATCATGATACCACCTACTTATTAACTATCATATCATTATTTTTATTTCATTAAATTACTTAACTCCTTAACCAATTATTGTAATCTAGAGTCACATATTTTTCCCTACTTAGGGCACATCAAATTCTACAACTTATCTCTAATCTACCTTGATTTGGGAAAACCAATTATCCATTGTCCAAAAAAACAAAAACAAGCATTATCTCAAAGTATTTAATTTAACCCTTAGGTAAAATTAATCCATTCCTTCATCATATCCATAAGATTGCCTCCATAAAGGGAGAACAACATTTGGCTAGGGGTCCATTTGGATCAGGTAGGCAATGTTCAGTTACATGGGGTTTTTGAGGTAGGCTTGACCATTCTTCTTTCCCATTCCCATTCTCCTCATCTCATACTTAATCATTGAAATAGCTTAAAAACTTGATTTATGCTTGATATTCAATCAATAAATTATTTATCCAAGTTCACAACTTTCACCCTAATTGGGGATAATCAATCTTGCAACTCCATCATCAAGATATTTTCCCCATAGCTACCTTGCTTTGGGAAAAATAAAGTGTGCTACTTATCTCAAGATATAAATTTCCAAAATCAACCCTAGTTGTGGAAAATCAATCCATCATCAACATGAATCAAAACATGAAAACATTTGATCAAGTGGGTTAAAGTGCATGTACAGATGAATCTTATCATCATATCATAAATCCCAATCCCACTTTCTTCATTAACCACCTATTGATCATTTCATTTTATCTTCTTCCTCTATTTTTAGAGTACCCAACCACATATATACATCTTCTTGTGTGATTTTGAGGGGAATCATCAATCACAATATTTAATTATCACTATCATCATCTAATTTTTCATCCACCTTTTTTGGCTTATTTTTCTTTGAAAAGTCATTACTCCATTCATCATGTCTCACAATGCCTTCTCAAATAGGGATAAAATGTATACACTTAAAATTGGACACTTCCTGACAATTTTAAATATTTAATATTTTTTTCACACTAACATCCATAACCTTTACTATTCATAACCCCCTAACCAATTAAGTCATTTCTTCCATAACCACCTTCAATATCATAAAATTTTCATCATAATTAATTAGTTAATTAATCCCAATTAAATAATTAATAATTCCATAATTTCATGGATTTTGAATATCCATAATTATGAAAAACTAAAAATCAAAAACCTCACATCATGACATCATCTTTCTATTTTAACAAGATGATTAACAATCATCCTCATGTCATGCCTCCATATTTTTAAATGCTCCACTTTACACATCTTTTCTGAACCCAGTCAACATTTTTATTCCATTTTTATCTTTAAAGCTACCATCTAATCTACCATTTGGCTCATCACCTTCCTCACTATCAATTTTCCTATAAACTCTTAGTTGATCATAACACCACCTAATTTTTAACTCTCCTATCATCCTTTTAGTTTCCCTATTTTACTCATTTTCTTTCCCATTTCCCCCTTTTCCATGTTTTTCCTTATGCTTCATTTTTATCACCATTCCATTTTTACCTTGGTCTATTTTAGACCTACTTTCACAACTTTCATTTCTTTCCACATATCTCATCATCATCTACCATTTTACAAAAAAGGAAATTCCATTTCATATGCTACATTGGCCTAAGATTCATTTAGATTATGTATGAAACACCTATTTATATGTGGTTTCTGAGGTGAGCTTGGTCGGTCTTATTATCATTCATTTCCATTTTCATCCCTAATAATTTTATTTCATTCCTCCATAATAAATTACTTAAACCATCACTAGACATCCTCTCATCATTTTAAACCTATGAATATATTTTAATCACCCATCCAATCTATTAATATATTTTAATACGCTGTTAAAAAACCATCCTCATGTCATGCTTCCATCTTTTCCAATCCTCCACTTTACCCCTCTTTTCTAAACCCATTTGAACTTTTACATTCCATTTTTATCTCTAAAGCTACGATTTGATTTGGCATTTGGATCATCACCTTCCTCACCATTAGTTTTCCTATAAACTCTTATTTGACCATGATAACACCTACTTATTAATTCTCCTATCATCACTTTTATTTCCTTATTTTACTCCTTTTCTTGCCGATTTCCATTTTTCCATGTTTTTCCTTATCCTTCATTTTCCCACCATTTGATTTTTTCTTTGGTATAGTTTAGATCTCTTTCCACCACTTTCATTTTATACCACATCTATCATCATCATGGTCCCTTACATGATAGTGTAAATTCCATTTCGTATGTTTTCAATTCCCCAATCTTCATATTTTTCATCTCCATTCTTTCATCCACATATTATGCATTTTTTATGTCATTTCTCTATTTAATTTCATTTTTCTCATTGTCCATATTTTCATTTAGTTTAATTTCCATGTTTGTATTAGTCCTTCCCAAAAACAACTCCTTTAAAGGTATTCATCCTTTGATATGCCTTCCATAATTTCCCTTTACTTTTTATTTGAGTAAGAACTCATACTTAACACTACCTTTTATTCATTCTCACCATCATCCATTTATCTGAGACCTTTTTATCCTCTCCATCATCTTTCATCCATCTTATCATTAATAATAATGGTGTGGTCACTAGTTTTTACTTCTTTAACATATCCATGATTACACATTTCCTCCACTTCTTACTTTAATTCAAGAAATCTAATTAGTTTCACTACTTGATACATCTACATCTTGCATCTCCATGTTTCCACATGTTGTGCATAGTAATATATTTTTGTTATTCCAATCATATTTTCCTAGTTACTCACTTAACATCAAGGATTATTTTCCCTTCATTCCATCCAATGGATTATGTTCTTTTAAGTTATTTTTTTGCATTGGTTGTACTGAGATCCATGCCCCCTATGATAAAGTAATTCCATACTTTTTGTGCACACTTGGTTATTTCAATAACAAATAGGTCAATATGGCAAGACACAAATGAATACCCAATTAATATTAATCATTGATTTATATCCCTCAATACATCATCACATTATTATTCAAATCATTATTTCATCACTTTGGGGCATCCTCATGTGTTTGGTTTTTATTACTTCTTTATTATTTGAAAATTAATTATACCATCTGTACATAAGTTTGAGTCAACCTATCACACCTTTGAAATATTCATCACTATGATAATTCATCATTACTTGAAATCACTTAACTCCTTAACTAACAGTTTTAATCTAGACTCACAAATTTTGCCCTACTTGGGTCACATCAAAGTCTATAACTTATCTCTAATCCACCTTGCTTTAGGAAAATCAATTCACCATCATCATAAAATTAAAAAAAAGGATTATCTCAAATGATTTAATTTAATCCTTGGGTAAACTTCATTCATTCCTTCATCATATCCATATTCATACCTCCATAAGTGAAGCACTACAATTGGCTTTAGGTCTATTTTGACTATGTAGGCAATGTTTAATTACATGGGGTTTTTGAAGTAAGCTCAACCATTATTCATTCTCATTACCATTCCCCTAATCTCATCCTTAATCTGTCCAATAGCTTAAAACCTTGATATATGCTTAAAATTAGTCAATCAATTATTTATGCATCTAAGTTCACAACTTTTACCCTACTTGGGGAGAATCAAACCTATAACTCCATTATTGGGATATTTCCCCCATAGCTACCTTACTTGGAGAAAATTAAAGTGTGTAATGTATCTCAAGATATATCCTTCCCAAAATTATCCCTAGTTAAGGCAACACAATCCATCAACTTGGATAAAATCATGCAAGCATTTTATCCAGTAGGTTAAAGTACATCCATAGATAAATCTCATCATCATGTCTTAAATTCTAATCCCTCATTCTTCATTACCCACCCATTTATTCTTCCATTTTATCTCCATCCTCTCTTTTTTGAGTGACCAACCACATATACACATCCTCTTGTGTCCTTCTAAGGGGGCATGATCCATCACAATCATTCATCATCATCATCATCATCATCATCATCCATCATCAATCATCATCATCATCATCATCATCATCATCATCATCATCATCATCATCATCATCATCATCATCATCATCTTTTTGCGTCCACCTTTTTTGGATTCTTCTTTCTTTGAAAACTCATTACTCTAATCATCATGTCTCATAATGCCTTCTCAAAAAGGGGTAAAATATAGACACTTAAAATTGGACACTTCATGACAATTTTAGATATTTAATCTTTTATTCACATTAACATCCATAGCCTTCACTATTCATAACCCTATAGCCAATTAAGTCATTTCTTCCATAACCACCTATAATCCCATTAAATTTTCACCATATTCAATTAACTAATTAATCCAAATTAAATAATCAATACTTCCCTAATTTCATGAATTTTGAATATCCATAATTATCAAAATCCAAAAATCAAATAATCCTTACATCATGACATCATATTCCATGCCCTTCTACTTTTAATATTTTAGAGATTCTACAGGCTCTACTTATCTGTCATAATCTAAATTTAATGATCTAAATATTAATCTTTCCAAATTTTAATGATTTCATAGGTTCCACCCATCCTTCATTATCTGAATCTTATAATCCAAAGATTTTTCTCTCCATATTTAATAATCCACCTCAATTCCTACTAACTTACACTATCAAATTAAATAATCCCATTTAATCCCCCATGGGTCAAATGTTCCCACACTTTTCCACTTCTAATATTCCCACTAAACAATTTAATAATCTCCCATTAATTAAATCATCTTCCATCATTGATTTCCTACTAAGATTAATGGATTTCATTAATCAAACCAAATCTATAAATAGATCCATTCACCTCTATTTACAATAAGTTTATATTACATAATGAAGTGTCATCCAAAGCCATCTATCAAATATTCAAGGATCATCAATCCAATCAATCAAAAAAATCAATATTTCAAGGAGAGGTGCTACTAGTTCAACTTTTCAATTCAAAAAAAACCATTTACAACTATAATCACATCTGAACATAATTAAATTCATCACAAGTGTAAGTTGAAGGTATATTTATCTTTCATATTTATTTTATTTTCTTAGTTTGAAGTACATTTGAATAGGTCTAGTTAACTTTACACTCCATTTATATTTCTAACATCACTAATAATCTTGTTCTTGTGTTACATTATTGTTATAAATAAAACTGAGACAAATAAAACATTTTCATATAATATATTTTATATATACCAAGAGAAAATAATTATTATCATATTCATATACCAATAAGAGAATAAAATCATTCTGATCCACTAAAATCATAGAAGTCATCAATTAAAGAAAATGATGAATTCAAAAATAGACACTATAGATGCAATTCTCAACTTTACTTGCCTCTAGTATACTACACCTAACACTTTCCAGTGAAAGAAGATCTTCATATTGTCATAGGACAAAATGTTTAAAACCAAATATACCAAAAATTGTCCACCAACTCATTACCAAATTTATGTATTATATGTATAATTAGGAAATAAAAATAAAATACTATTGTTTTCAAGGGAAAAACACATGAAAAATAAAAATAAAAAGTGCATTGAACTTTAGACAGAACAAATATTTCTCTTAATGAATAAATAATATAAAATAATTCATTATAATTAAATAAAAGCCTAATGGGATAGCTTATGTTTGTGCTTTTGAATGTGGAATGATATTTTAAAACTGAGTAATGACCTATTTTGGTCCATACCCATAGATCAAGTTACATGTAGTATGTAAAAGTGTTGAAAGGGAACACTAGATGAAAAATATATAATTGAATAATAAGGAATAAAAACTAAGGGGGGACTACTATGTTCATTTTTTTGTAGTGCATATTTAACCATTGAATGTGTAAAAATTAATTAATTTAAAATCACATGTTTGATGTTTTTATAGTTTATTTTTAATACATGCAGTATGTTTGATCAAAAAGTGCATCTATTGGTTAGTGTCAGATGGAAAGGATGAGTTATTCAAACCAAATAACATGTTATTATGTACAAATAAAAACATAAAATTGTAACATATTAAATTTTTACTTGATAAGGGTTTTGTACATTGTGCATGTTACATTATTTTGATAAATAGTGTTGGTTTATGTTTGTAGTTACATGAAAAAGTGGTATTTCTATGGAAGTGAGGTCATAAATAGTTGTTATTAAAGTGAAAGGGGAGAGGGATGCTACAAAAGGAATATTGAGTGAACTAAATTAGGATGTTCTTTTTTTCCCCATGATATTGAGATCCATTTTGAAAATAGTATTTAGCACATGAGGAATCAAATCATTTTTTTCAAATGAGCTTGGATTATTTTTTCATGACTGTTTTAGAAGACACACATGCAGAGTGTTCATAATAATAAATGTATCTTGATAACATGTTTTCTTTTGAAGTGCATTAAAAAGCCACTGTTTTGCAACCCTTCTCTCTTTTACATATTATATTTTTTTTATTTTTTCTTATTGTCATAGTATCCCTTATTTTCTATGGGGCGATTTTTTTGATTTAGTGTCATATACAATATCATGGACGTGTGTTATTTTTACTCTTTTATTTTTGTCTCTCCTATATGTTTTCTAAGTATTAGGATCCTTATTTCTCATTATTTTCCTTTATATTTTTCTTTTATCAATATTATAAAAGTTATGATACTAGTTTGATGTGTATTGAAATATTTTTATACCATTGTTTATTATGATTTTTTTACCCTTTTGGCCCTTAAGCCTAAATTACCATTGTTTGGAACTTATTTTTTATCTTATATCTCAATTCTATGTTGGCTTGTACATTGATAGGCCCCTAATTTGAATTCAAAAATCCTATATAATCAAAATTACCCTAAGTAATTTAACACATCGTAAAATCACATTGATACCTCATATATTCAATGTTGGTGTATTTATTTTCTTTATTGCATCTAATTGTATTTATTATTTAAATTGGTACACTCATTACTTATTTTAATTAGTTTATTATATTTATTAATAATTTGCATCAAATATGATAAGCTTGCTTAACTAATAGTCAACTTGTGTTGATCATTTACACATGTTGGACACCTATCTTGTTAGTGTAGAGTTGCACTCCACTATTCATGTATTCAAATATCAATTGAACTTCACGTCTTATGTGAGTTCTCTAATATTTATCTTGCATGCCTTGATCTATATAAGCAATGGCTATTTGTGTATTTTACATTAGATAAATATTAAATTATTAGAGTAATTCATCATATTTGAGTTATTTATTCATTTTTTTTATTGTTTTAGATATATAGTTACTATTTATTACTATTACTATTTTATCTCTTATTTATGATTTCTATTAGATTCATTAGATCATGTAGCTAATTCTAACATGGTACTAAAGCTATCTCGAATCTATGGATTGCTAAATATTCGAGAGAAAAGTATCCAGATATAGGATCAATTTTTTATTTTATATATAAGCACAAATTAGAGATTTATGGAGAATTTATGAGCTCATAATTGAGTTTAGAGTGCTCGAGATAGTCAAAATCATCTACAATTTTATTTAAATTAGGCATAAGTGGTGAAATTGACAAGGGTTTGATCCAGAAGCACCACACTCAAATCCAGTGGATATCTAAAAATTGAAGTGTTTCTAAGAAAAATGGAACTCACAATTGCATTTAGAAGGCATAAAAACCTATATATCCATATAAAATTCATCTATTTTGGACACAGTCACTCGAAAGACAATTTTTTTTGCTCCCAAGTATGGCCATATGGACCGTACGGACTGTGCAGGGCAAAAAAAAAAGCAAGCCTCATGGATCAGTAGATAGATTTGAAAGCGAAACTTTGGGAGCCTATCATTTGAACACTAGGAGGTATTTTAGAGCAAAGTTTTTTTAAATAGCTTAAAATTTCATGTTCTTCATTGTTGTACTTTTAATTTTTTTTTAGATTTGTCTAGATTTTTCCATAATTTAGGTTTTTCTATAGCAACTTTTGTTTGTCCTCATTTTTACAACTTCAGAGGCTCATAACTTTCACATAAAACCTCATATTGAGATCTCATTTTTTTGAAAGTTAATATTTTCTTGAGCACAATGCATTGGTGTAGAAATTTTTATAATAATATGCATATTTTTTGTACTTTTATACTAGAGTGCCTAATTGAGCTTTTTATAAACTAGAAAAATTATTATCTAGCATTATAACTACACTCAATTATAAAGTGCCAATGAATACTTGCTAGGTGGGATAAAATTAAGTAATTCAGGGAGGTTTTGTGGTGTGTTCTATACTTTAATTTTTGCTTTGTGATAGTTTATTTCCAATTGCATCATGGAGAATCCTAGGTTTCCACTATTAAAAACATAAAAATATAACACATGGAAATAGAATGCTTATAATGCATTAATGATTCTAGGATATACACTTTACATAACAACTCTTCTTATTCCAACTACTGATGCAAAATAGTTACAAGATTTTCTCTTTGAAACTACTAAAGTAATTAGATGCATTCAGTCTTACATGTTTTTAGATTTGAATTTCCATCTTGATAAATGTACAACTCCAAAAGAGGCTTGGAATAAATTAGAATCATTGTTTGGAAAAATAGATGAGGTTCATGGTTACCAAATTGACAATGAACTCATTAGTTTGGATCCTAAAAATTATGCTACAATACAAGACTACATCACTAAAGTCATAGATCTTAGAGCACAACTTTCTGAATATAAAATTGATAAAAAGGATATTCAATTGATTTGTCGTGCCTTACACAAATTAGGTCATGAATATTCATCTTTTATCTCTAGCTTTCAAACTCATAGGCTCACATTGGGCACAACATATCAAATGCCCACCTTTGAGGTATTCTCTAAGATGGTTGAAGAAGAAAATTTAATAGCTATGGGTCTAATCAAGTCATTCAAATCTCGAGATCTAGTTGCAATTCAACCTTAGCATAAGCAAGTTTCAACATTAGCATCAAATATAGTTCAAATAAAAAGAATCAAAATAATCAGAATAAGTCATAGAAAGATAAGAATAAAGGGTGACAATCTTCCTCACAAGGAGATTATAAATCCACTAATAAGAAAGGGGATTCACAAAAAAGGACTAACACTCCTTGCCCTTATTACAAAAAGGGGTTTCATAGTGAACAAGATGGCTAGAAGAAAGAGATTAATGACATTAAGAGTCTTCTCAAGAAGAATAATATCAATCAATCCTCTTCAAAGGATTCTTTCACTCATTAAAATTCAAGGAAAGGGAAAGCTACGAGACTAGTTGCACTGACAAATTCTCCCAAGTCATGGGTACTTGACTCAAGTGCTTCACACCACATGGGTTTTGATCAAGAACAATTTTTTGGATTAGAACCACGTTCTTTGCCTCATATTCTCATAGGTGATGATTCTAAGGTATATGTCATAGGAAAAGATATAGTTTATATTGATAGTGGTGTATTTGATGATGTCCTCTGTGCACCAAAAATATCAACTAACCTTCTCTCTATTTACCAAATCACCCACTTTGATATTGGTAGGAAAGTTGAGTTCACACCTAATTCTATTTTAATCAAAAAATTAGAGGATAATGCCTTAGTTGTAGTGGGAAAAGTTGACAATAATACTTTGCTTTATTCATTCTCCCACTTTGTGTCTCAATATTCCTCTACAACTTTGCTCTTACACACTGATTCAGTGAGCAAGCTATGGAATGAGCGGTTTGGTCATCTGAACTACTACTATTTGAAATATCTTAGTTAGTAGGAGATGGTTATAAGACTTCCACAAATTTAGTTTTCAAGAGGTGTATGTCATGGTTATGCCTTGGAAAAATATACAGAGGATAAGTTTGATAAAGTGAAGGCTTGGAGGGATACACAAGTCCTCTAACTTGTTCATAATGATTTAGTGGGCCCATTACCTACTTTATCTTTTAGTAATTTATTGATGACTATTCCATATATACTTGAGTTTATTTTTTGAAACTCAAAAGTGAAGTATTTGGTATATTTCTAGAGTTTAAAGCTCTAGCAGAGAAACAATCTAGGAAGTATGTCAAGATCCTCTGCACTAATAATGGGAGAGAATATGTGAACAACAATTTTGAACAATTTTTTGCTCTTGAAAGAATTGATCTTTAGTATTTAGTTGCATACACACGTCAACAAAATGGTATAGTAGAGAGGAAGAATAGATTCTTAAAAGAGATGGTAAGTTGTATGATTCATACAAAATCATTAGTATCTGAATACTAAGTAGAAGTTATTAATTATGTTACATATGTAAAGAATAGAGTTTCTCACAAAGCTTCAAATGGGATAACACCTCTTGAAGCTTAGTACAAAAAAATACCAGATGTGCATCATTTTAGAGTCTTTGATAGTCTATCATGGGCTCACATACCTTTCAACAAGCATCATGATTTATAATAACAAAGCCAAACTTGCATATTTATGGGATATCCTGATGGTGTTAAGGGATATCAGCTCATCGATCTAGATTCACATGAGCTTATTATAATAAAAAGTGTTTACTTTGAAGAAAGTCCTTCAGACTTGTCTTCTAATATTTTTCATTCTTCTTCCTTAGAATAATCAGATAGTAGTGACAATGATACTCTTGCTTCATAGACTCATAGGGATAATGAGGTAATATCTCTCCATCATGGTTTAATAGATCATGTTCCTCCTCCTCCTCCTCCTCTAGATCCTTTCCCATTGATGCATTTATGGGATAAATAGACTTTGGTGGAATTAGACCCTCTTGTTAGGGATCTATTAGATAGAAGGAGAACATAGTCATAGCATGATCTTCCACATTCCTACATTTCCACAGCTTCTGATCCATAGTCTTTTCAAGAAGCCACAAGGATATTTGAGTGGGATTCAATGATGGAAGAAGAGTATGACTCATTGATTAGGAAAAACACTTAGGATCTTGTTCATTTTCCTAAGGGAAGGAAATTAGTATAATGTAGGTGGATATATTGGACTAAGTTTATAATCGATAGAAATATTGATAAGTATAAAGAACGCTTAATGGCCAAAGGTTTTTCCCTATGGAAGGCATTAACTATACAGAAACATTTTCACCTTTTATTAAGATGAATTATATTTGCTTGATATTAGTTATTGGTGTAATTCATGGTTGGGATATACATCAGATGGATGTGAAGAGCATATTTTTTCATGGGGATATTCATGAGGAGATATATATAGAGTAACCATAGGGGTTCATTTAGGATTCTTCATTGGTATTCCACTTGTAGAAGTCTCTCTATGGTCTAAAACAAGCCCCCAAGGCTTGGTATTATAATATGGACACATTTCTTCTTTGAGTTAGGTTCTCGAGTTGTCACTCAGATCCGAATGTCTATATTCTATGACAGGAGGATTCACTATTATACTTAGTTCTATGTTGATGATCTCATTATTATAAGGAGCACAACATCCATCATCAATAATGTTAGGACTACACTTCATGATAGGTTTTCTATGACAAATATGGGCCTATTGCACTATTTTCCTAGGATTCAGATATCATAATCTTCTTTTGAGATTACACTTTCACAACCCAAGTATGTCATGGACTTGGTATCTTAGTTTCAATGGTTGATTATAGGCCTACATAAACTCCTTTCTTATCTAGAGTTAAACTTCAGGTTCATTATTTTACTCCCTTGTTTGATGTCACATTGTATCATCAGCTTGTAGGTAGTCTCATCTAACTCATACACAACCTGACATTTCATATGCAGTTGGCATGGTTTCATGCTTTATGCAGATACCACATGAGCTTCATTAGAGAGTTTCCAAGTGAATTTTAAGCTACATTCAAGGCACTATTAGATATAGGATTCAATATACAGTAGGTACAAGTTTAGACTTGGTGGGATACATATATTCTGATTGGGTTGGTGATTATGATGATCGTAAGTCCACTTATGGTTACATATTTCACTTTGGAGTTGGCCCCATTTGTTGGTAGAGCAAAAATCATCATGCTATTTCTCTTTCATCTATAGAGGCTGAGTATTGTGGCACTATTAATGCCACTAATGAGGCTATTTGTATTTATAATATTCTCACTAAGATTGTGTTCCATTTTGAAAGCCATTAGTCATCAACTATGACAACCAAAAAACTATCTAGATCTCAAATAATCTAGTTCATCATTAGAGAACCAAACGCATAGATATCCATATGTAATTTATCAAAGAGTTGATTCAGGTAGAGATCATTGATCTTCAATATTGTCCTATGGAGGAGTAGAATGTAGATATTTTCACCAAACCTTTCACTGAGAGCAAGTATTTTCATTTTTGATCTCTTTAGGGGGTGTGAGACATCAGTTCTTTAGAAGACATCAATTTTTTAGGGGGGGATCTCCTGGACCTTCATTTTGAGGAGGATTTTTTCCTTTGAGTTTTCTCCTTTCCTCATCTATTTATGTAGAGTACCTAATATGGCTACACATTGTCAGGACTCTTATCTGCATAGCCCTTACCTAAGCTTCGCTTATGGGGGGTAGGGGGGGTGGTTATTGGTACATTTATTTGCTTTATTACATTTACTTGTATTTATTATTTAGATTGGGGCACTAATTACTTATTGTAATTAGTTTATTATGTTTATTAATAATTTACGCTAGATAGGATAAGCTTACTTAACTAGTAGTCAATTTATGTTGATCATTTACATAAGTTGGACACCTATCTTGTTATTGTGGAGTTGCACTCCACTATTCATGTATTCAGATATCAGTTGAACTACACATGTTGTGTGAGTTCCCTGATCTTTATCTTGCATGCCTTGTTTTGTATAAGCAATGACTATTTGTGTATTTTGCATTAGATCAATATTGAATTATCAGAGTAATTCATCATATATGAGTTATTTATTCATTTCTATTATTGTCTTGGATATACAGTTATTGTTTATTACTATTACTATTTTATCTCTTATTTATGCTTTCTATTAGATTCATTAGATCCTTTAGATAATTCTAACACTCAAGAGATTATAAATATCACATCTAAGGATTTCCTTTAGTCCACTTTTATTGCATTTCCTATTCGTTGACTAGAATTATTTTTGCATTTTTACCAAAAGAATGATAAGAAAAAGATCATATGGAATCGACTACTTAATTTTAACTCATCTAATAGGGATAAGAGTTGGGATTATCATATACATAGATATATTTTTTTTTATGTATCATAAATTAGGGGTATAGCTGAAGAAATTCCATTAAAATAATACCATTATATTTTTTTGTGCAAGGTCTTTTGGAGTGAATTGGGGCTTGAGAAAAGGATAAATAATTCTAGCAGTCTTGTGCATCTATTTGTAATTACAAAATATGTTTATGATAGGTAATGGTTGATGAATAATTTTCTAAAGTTTTAGATTGTAAAAATCTTCATAACCATTATTTCAACATACAATACCTTTTGTAGATACTTTTACTATTGAAAAAAATTGATGATGAGATATCACTATTAGAGAAGTATAATATTGGTCATAGCAATAAAACACATTTATTCATATATATATATAATATATATATATATATATATATATATATATATATATATATATATGTATATATATATATATATTACACTATCTTAGGACCTATTTATAATCATTTATAGTGATTGTCATGATACAAATGAATAAAAAATTATGTATGTATATATAAACCCCCCTTGTCAATTATCAATCACTCAAGGTACATTTATTTCACTCACCCTCTTTCATTCCATTCTTTATGGTACATTTTTAATATTTAAATGTTATATTTACTATATTTAAATTAAATCATATTTATTTCATTCTTTCATGTTTTAATGTATCATTAGTTAGCCCAAATCCACTTCACTATAAAACATAGATAAAAGGAATATAAAATACAAAGTGAATTTTGAAAAATTGCATTTGGATTACTTAACATGTGCATACCATAATAACTTACATTGTGAAATATAAAATATAATAGTAGGTGATATTATATTTTTATCTTATAGAGAAGTGATTCCTATGATTTAAGGCCTATTATAAGTTTGTAAAAATATATTTAATTTTATCAACCATTTAATAAGGGGGTTCAATTTTAGTTAATACTCTCAAATTTTATTTGGACATTTTTTTGTTTTGATAGTTAAAATGATGGTTTTACTATATAACTCATTCATTATCTAGAAAATAGACATTATAAACTTAAGGATTTAGGGGTATCCATTCAACAAAATGCGACTCCTCTCTAAACTCAATTCAATATTAAATTAGGAGTGCCACCATTATCCATTGTGTGAATGAAAAGGCTATAATTTCCCTTAATATTTTTTAATAAATGAGTCATGAAAAGTTTTTAAAAAAATAGAAAGATGTTGATTATTCAATGGTATAAAATATTTAAAAAAGACACTAAGTAAATGAAATAATTATTTAGTAAGTATTCCAATTTGATGTAACTTATGGATCCACCACACATTTTGATGCTATAATGAATATTCTCTAAATATCTGGTTTCTCTAAAATGTGGTACCTATAATGTTAGATATAGTATTTTAATTTTCCTATAGATTATTGAATATATTTTCTATATGGTTGCCTTGATCACATGATTTCCATAAATATAATAATTTACCTTTGTAATAATATATCTCTTGAGTTTAAATTAGGATCCTGTTAGCATATAAACTCACATCAAATAGGTACAAAATAAACAAAATGGGACTGGTCAACATCAAGGGACCCTAATGGGTAAAAAGGCCCCATAGTGTTTATGGAGAATCCACAAGAAGTAAAATAAATTAAAGATAAGGACATAAGGGATGAGAGATAAAGGGACTGGGATATGATATAAAACCCAAAATAATGCAACAATAAAGCCTAATTTGGATAAATAATTGACAAACACATATGTACCTTAGAATAATGCAATTTTAGAAACTAATAAACACCTTGGTTAGACAAAGGACCAAATATGATTAGACAAATCACAAAACATGGACAACCTTTATTGGACAAATCATCATGAAATAAAAAATGATGAGAAATACATCCATTCTATTGTTTGCACATGGAATTCATAGGAAGATCCACATGAACAAAACATAGAGGGATGTTATCAATCCTCACAAAATCTATATTTTATATATTATTTTTATTTTCTCAATGTGACTAATAAATTTTGATGTATAATGAAATATAGGCATTATAAATTTTATGCAACATCCATTTATTCAAAATACAAAACAACCCATGTAGGTGGATATAAAATGTGACTAAAAATAGATATTCAATTTTGTAGAACAACATATAATGTGTAGAAAGGGTACCTACACATGTAAGAAATGAGAAAGAATGGGTTGTAGTTAAGACATTCAAACATTTAAATAGTTGTAAATAAATAAAACAAAATATATGTGTGAAATAACTAAAAATGTGTTATTATTTATTATAGGTATAATGCATTGTGTATATTTAATCTTATATCAAAACTAAAATACACCAAATATAGAAAAAAAAAATATGAATTATGGAACCTTAGGTGTTAAGAAAATGAAGACTTGATATAATTATGACAAATTATCATCAAGGTCAAAATGCTTTGCTATTATGCATGATAATTCAATGAATAATAGGAATAAGAAAATCATGTATTTAACTGGCACCACTTATTGATTTCTTCAAGATTCAACTTTCACAAAGTATTCTCCAATTCAATTAATTCACTAGTTGGAGTTACAACAGTGTATGTTGTTGCGTCAAAAATCCATTGAGGAATTCAAATCCCAATCAATTTTTCTTTTTTAATAATTAGAAGGAACAAGAATTATAATTTTCTAATAATACATAAAATACATATTTATTGATGAAATTAACTTCATTAAAAAAACATTTATACAAAATATAGACTCTCAAATTCATCAAGCTTTGTTTGAAAATGCAAACATGAGTTTTAGAGGTATATCTATGATTTTGGTGGCATATTCGAGATTAATTCAGCATGTTAGTGATATACCACCATATGATAATAATAGTCATGAAAAACTATTGTGAGAATAATTTAAAATAGTTTGTAGAAGGAGAAAGAAAATACCAATAAATATTTCATCAACTTCTAACAAATCTAAGAGATGTAAATTTAAAAATTTATGATTGAAATTTATTGATGACAAGAACCAATGTTCAATTATATGGATCCAATAATGAATAATTTGACAATAATATTCATCAATTCACCATAATTGATAATGTGTATAATCACAACAAAAAAATTGCATTCATTTAAATGAGCTATTGCATGTAGCATTACAACTTAAATAGGTGGTACCAATGCACTAAAATGAGGCTGAAGTGATGAACTTGATGTGTTGCTAGTAATCCCTAAGGATGCAAGGGTTATGTTAACATATAATCTTTGGATAGAATCTATTATTGTAAATGGATCTCTAAGGTATAATAAAAGTATAATATACAAACTTTGGAGTGCCACACTAGATAAACTAACATATATTATAGTAAAATTTGATAGTTTCTTCATAATACCACTTGAAGATAAAAATACAAAGATAATTCCAATTATACCAATACAAAGGGGACACACACACCAAATACCCTTAAAATTTAGCTTGGGCAATAACAATACAGAAATCACAAGGCTTGAGTCTTTCAAAAAATATAATTGATATAGGACAAAAGTGAGTAGCATGGTAAACATTTGTGGCTATTCAATATTTTACATATGACTGCTATGAAAAGATGAAAAAATTAAAATAGCTTTTCAAAAGGAAAGTTAAGGAAGATAGACTCAACTTTTTGTAAAATAAATAATTTCATGTAATTATTACAACTTTCATTTTATTAATATGAAATGATTCATTATTTCACATTTTATGTGATGTGCATGGTACATTTTGATGAATATTAAATGATTCTTTATTTTCCATTTGATCTTAGGTATATGACACATTTGGATGATTTAAAAATGATTTGTTTATTTTAATCTATGTGATATATATTAAACATTAAAATTTTACGAAGTACTTCATTTTCATGTAAAATAAAAGTGTAATACCCATAGATGCTACTATCATACATATCTTAGATAAATCTATATAAAATACACCAAGAGATATCATTCTCGAGGTACCCATGCCACTCATGTCACACATATACTATTATATATTCTACTAGCATACAAATATTAGATAAATCTATGGAAAATATGCCAAGAGATATCATTCTTGAGGTGTCCATTCTACTCATGTCACAAATCTACTATAAACACCTCGATAATGATATCTCTTGATTTCTTGTATGTATAAAATGTGTATGTATGTATGTATGCATGCATGCATGCATGCATGGCACGCAAGCACGATATCACGCACGCACTACACACACACACACACACACACACACACACACACACACATGTGTGTGTGTGTGTGTGTGTGTGTGTGTGTGTGTGTGTGTGTGTGTGTGTGTGTGTGTGTGTGTGTACACACACACACACACACACACACATGCACACACACGCACACACACACACACACACACACACACACACACACACACACACACACACACACACACACACACACACACACACACACACTAGTTTTTTAAAGTTTGATTGAAAATCATTAACTAGTTATATAAATTTTCATCATCATTATTACTACCATATTCATTATCTATAAATAAAATTTGAAATAATTATAGTAATAATAATATAATTAATTCTACATATTTCATGATATATTAATTTTTAAATAAATATCACTTTTAATATTATTTACATCAAAATAATAATTCACATACATATATTAGATAATTTGTATAAATATCTTAGATAAATCTAGGTAAAACACATTGAAAGATATCATTATTGAAAATAAAACTTCTCTTTCACTCAAATGTATAAAGTTATTTTTTTTTAAAGAAAAAAAATGTCAAAATTTCAAATTATTTTTTAATATATAAATTAGTAATTATATAGTTAATAAGTAAGCCTAATTTACTTTAAAACCCCCTTTTAAAAGAAATACCTATAAATTATGGCATGAATACATAGCACATAATTGTAAATACTAATAAATAAGTGAGAATTATGGGCATGAAGAAAATATATATCCAATAAACCCCATATGGAAGATCATGAATCTAAAAACTTATAGTGACACTATCAAACAATATAGGCCAAATAAAATTAGGTTGCTATAAATATTCATCTGCAATTAAAAAATTTAGATCGCCTAAAACCTTATTTGATAAATCATTTAGAAATATTATTTAGAGAATACTCAACCCGTTGAAGGTATCTTATCAATATATAACACCCAAATTTTGTAACTACTTGTTTTAATGGAGCTTATTTTATTAGAATTATTACCACCATCCAATATATTCTTTATCTTCTCCACACACATAATTTTATTTTCCATTACTCAACGTTGCACTTTTTGTACCAGACTCATAAGACTAAGATTTTGATAAAATATCTCTATTACAAGGAAAGTGAGCTTAACTAACATGTACAATCTTAGTGCTTATTTGTGTCAGGAGTATTTATGAACATTTTTGTTGACTTTATTAACAATAATTTTAAAAATCCATTCCCCATTCATCCTCTATTTTTTTAGGCCTAGTTTCATGTCATAATGCTGAATTAATTTTAATTTTTTGACATTCATTCCATGTCACAAAATCCTTTCCAATGCTAATCCATGCTAGAAATTATTTTTTACATTTGATAAAAACATCCTCTCTATTTTTTAATTTGATTTGTTTGCATCTATTTTTTACCATTATAAGATCATGCTATATCCCTTGCTATGCTCATGAAAATTCTATCTCCCTTGCTATGTTGTTTCAAGATATGTAGGAAAATAGATTGGAATCAGATTTTAGTGCATCCCTTTTAAATCATAAGAACATTAGAAGCAAGATTCTAAATCTCTAGAATAATTTTACTAAAAGGAGGACAACCCTCATCAAAATAAAACTTATCATATTCTAAAGGTTTAAAATTAATTATTGCATCTTTACAACTAATTGCATGAGAAAGACACTGTTATTATAGAACTTACTTTAAAAAAATGTAGTCCTTAAACATGAAAATTACAGGACATAGAATTGGATAAAATATCCATAAAACTCATATTTTATATCTAAATCAAAAGACTTAGAATTATATAACATATCCTAAAATCTTATTTTATATCTATGCAATTCATAGATAATTAACATTTAAATAACTATAGTTGAAACTTGGTCTATACAGATAACTGTAATTACATAATAACATCATAAGAAATTGCATGATATAGATACATTGTTTTATAATATGGTCAACATATATAAATGACCAAAATTATATGATAAAAAAATCATAATCAATTACATTATATAGATACATTATTTGATAAGAACTTACATAATGTATAATATACATAAAATCATAAATATATTTAATTTGAATGTTATCCATATGTGTCAACCAACAATAGTTGATAAATCCTAGAAATGAACCATCCAAGATAAATGTTCTAAAAAATTGATGTCTCAGTTGAACTAGCGTTGACTCATATTACCCACAAAATATAGTCATGAGACCAAAAAAAATCAAGGCTAGTTTATAGTTGCAAACAAACCATATAAAAAATAGGATGAACCCAAGGAAGAAAGAAAATCATTTTACTCCATTAAAATAATAAGAGTTTATAGTTGAATAAAATGAATACTTCCAAATAGACACTATAGAGTCGATTATCAACTTTACCCACCTCTATTGTATTACACCTAACACTTTTTAATGAGAGGATATATTTGTGCATGTTGTACGATTAGTCTAGGAAAATAGCCACAGGTTGGTAGCTTAAGATCCATTTATATAAGCCTCATGTGAAATGACACATAAATGGATGTTAAGATATTTAATAAATATCCTCATATTCATATAAAAAAATCAAAATGTTATGCTAAATCAAATATTTTAGTGTTGTTATAATCTTGTCCCCTTGATTAACAATAGATTTTAAAGATCTAATACTATAATTTATGTCTAACAAAATCCTAAAGAAATAAATTTACAAGTATGAAAGTCAACACAAGGTTGATTTTAAATATTATATTGAACATTGCATTGAAGTGCCTCACAAGATGATAATTTTAAACCACACTTATTCTCCTCCTATTTTTCACTGTGACTTGAGGCCCTCAAATGTGTTAATGAATGAAATCATGATAGCCCATGTGGTATATTTTTAATATTGAAGAGAAAATGTTTAAAATAATTCATGTTTCAAGTAAACTAGTATTGAATCATACTCCACACACAATATTGCCATGAGACCAAAACATTTTTTCTAGTTTATAATTTTAAACAAACCCCATACAAACATGGTGATCCCAAGAAGATAATAAAATCATTCTAGTCCATTGAAATCATAAGATCTTATAATTGATTAAAATTACTACTTCCAAATAGACATTATAGATTTAATTCTTAACTTTACCCACCTCTAGTGTATTACATGCAAAGCCTTACCCAATTCTACTCACAAATTTGCACCAACTCATTACTACATTTATTTATTGCATGCAAAACTCAAAATAACATGACAACATTGGTTTCATAGAGAAAACACACAAAAAATAAAAATGAAAAGTGCATTGATCTTCATAAAAAATAAATATTCCTCTTAATGAATAAAAAATATCAAATAATGCATTATAATTAAAGTAAAGTTTAATGGAATAATTTATTTTTGTGACATTGAATGTAGAATGATACTACAAAATTAAGTAATGAATTATGTTAACCATGTCCATGGATTAGGCTACATGTATTATGTAAAATTGGTGAAAGGGAACACTAGATTAAAAAATATATTTCAATAATAGCTCAAGTAAAAATTAATCAAATGGGGGAATTTTATGTTTAATTAATTTGTTGTGCATAGTTAACAAGTGAATGTGTAAAATGAAGTTATTTAAAACATCATGTTTGATGTTTTTACAATATTTTTTTAACTAATGTAGTATGCCTAATAAAATATTTCATCTATTGGTTAGTTCCATATGAAAAGGATAAGTTATTAAAATCAAGAATGTGTTATTAAGTAAAAATAACAATATCATATTGCAACATAACAAATTGTTACTTGATGAGGTGTGGTACATTTTACCTATTAAATTATATTGATAGACGGATTTGGTTTATGTTTGTACTTGTGTGAAAAAATAGGTAATTATATGGAAGTTAAATTGAAATAAGTTTTTTCTGAAATGAAAAGGGAGAGGGATGGTCCAAAAGGAATCTCGAGTGAAAAAAAAGAGGATGCATTTTTTTAATATGGCTTTTTTGTGATATTGAGATCCATTATGAAAATGAATAACCCAAATAGGAAGCATGACATGAAGAGAAAAATAAATAGTACAAATTATTTTTAATGATTTTGTCATGTCCACTTTAGAATATGCACCTATAGTGTGTTCAAAAGAATAAAAACCTTTTGATACTATGTCTAATTGTTAAGTGCATAATAATTTCATTATTGTGAAACCCTTCTCTTGTTTACGTATTAATTTTTTTTGTTTTCATATTCTCCATTATTTTTTGGAGGTGAAAAATATTGATTCAGTGTCATAGACACTATCATGGGATATATGTAATACTTTTTTGAAAGAAAACATTTTTTTTTAAATTATCCAATGATGAGTCTTTTTGAACTTAGTAAATTAATGGTACAATGTATTATATTTATTATTCCATTTTAGAATATGCACCTATAGTGTCTTCAAAAGAATAAAAACCTTTTGATACCGTGTCTGATTTTTAAGTGCATAATAATTTCATTATTGTGAAACCCTTCTCTTGTTTACGTATTACAATTTTTTGTTTTAATAGTCTATGTTACTTTTGGGAGGTGAAAAATATTGATTCACTATCATAGACAATATCATGGGATATATGTAATACATTTTTGAAAGAAAACATTTTTTTTTAATTACACAATGATGAGTCTTTTTGAACTTAGTAAATTAATGGTACGATGTATTATATTTATTATGTTTTCATTGATAGTGGATGGAATTGTGTGTCATACCTATTCACCACATCCTTTAACTTAAACTTTTTGTAAATATATTTTGATTCCACTACCATTATGAATCTGAATCACACTAACAATTTTCAACTATTTGAAATTTATATGTTATTCATATATATATATATATATATATATATATATATATATATATATATATATATATATATATATATATATATATATATTTCTTTAAAATATAACCAATGTTCATAAATGTTGTAGGTGTTATTAAATCATCATTTTTCAAATAAATTACTATTTAATAATTTAGAATGTTTCATTAAACCTCAAACTCTCAATTAAATTCAGAGTTGCATTACTTATTATTTATAGCTCCCTTCTTTGTGGACAAAGCCAATTCAAAATTATCTATAATCTAAATAGAGATGATGAGATTTTATCATAATATCATCTAGAAAAGACATTAAATTTAATAATGATAACATTTATCAAATGATTTGATCATCATATCAAAGACTACGACACTAGTCTTAATTAAATTCAGAATTAATTAATTCATGCTAGGGGAAAACAAATAAATTGCCAAAAGTCTTTAGATATAGAACTACTTACTAAGAGTAAGCAATGTTTAATATATATTAGTTTAATGAAACATTTTTATTATATATTGGATTAGATGCCTTGAAGGTGGGATCAAATTATACACCTTCCACTTCATAACCCAACAAAGGGTTTGTTTGAATGCATAAATCTAAAGTAATTTTTTTTCTAACATTAATGGAGAATACATATGTCTTCCTTGGGTAAAGAGTGATAAATTTGATGAATTTATAAAAGGATAATAAAATAATAAGTTGTACCAAACAAAATTTCATTGTTATTATCATAGTGTTTAAATTTAGTGTTCCATTATTTTTAGGTTTAATAGAATCTATAAAGTGAAGTCTGATTTAGATAATTGGTTCTTCCCTTCACGTTGGATAGTTACCATATTTTTGGTAACTCATGATGTATATATCCTACTATAATTTCATGTTTAATGCAATTAAATTTATGTTTGCTCTCAAGTTTGGTATTAGAGCATCACTAATCTTGATTTATGATGAGAAAGTGAATTGTTTGCAGGGGCAAGCATTATTCTTAATTGCCTCACCTATGAGAAAATGGATAATGTTTGAAGCACTTAGTATAGATAGTCATAGCATAGATTAAGGTAATTTACATAATTTTTATTTGGGATAGTTTAATTGAATATTTTAAGATTGATAGTCTTATAGTGGAGATCTGAGCTTGATTGATGAAGCACTTAGACCTTGTACATTATGTTTTGTATTTGATCCAACTTATTATATTGCACCCTCTAGAGAAGTTTATTTGAATGGATTTGCTATTATAAGCATATATAAACCAAAGTATTCATGTGAAAACCCATCTAGATCTAATTGACTAACCCCACATTATTAAGTTGAAATTATACCTCCCTCTTTGGCTTAGTGTTGATCGACTTTATCTACAAATCTAGTTTGATTAGAATCTCCAATATTTAGCAAGTTATGTTCAATAAATTATGCTAGGCTCTAACCCTTCATCTTTTTTAATTCATTCCACATGTCACTTATCTACATCACTTCCCACTATTTATTATGCTGCATCATTATCCATACACCACTACCACCTGATTGGGAATGCCATAGTGCAGAGCTCCCTGATGCATTACGAGTGGAGGATAATGTGTGATGGTGATGACATGTCAATATTTGGAGGAAGGAATATGTGGACCATTGTTTTATCTCATGTTGTGTGGCTTCCACTACCATTACCATCTCCAATGCAATGTTAAATGTGGTTAGTATTTAGAGATATTTTCTATTTTTCACTAGTTTCATTTTTTAATGAGTCATTATATGATACATGAAAAATAAAATTTGTGTGATCAAATTTGAAGTCTTTATTTGTCAATATCCATAAAAGTCATTTTGATATAGGTTTGGTAAAAATTCAAAAGTGTCAAAATATTAAGAGCTAAGTTGCCTTTTTTGTAAGATTCATTTTGTATATTAAAAGTTAGTTTTATAAAATGTGTTTTACATCAAGTGTAAAAAATAAAAATATTGTGTCAAATGTAAATGGATGCATTTTTGAGTGTCCCTGATATCTAATGAGCATGTCAGTCAAAATGACATGTAGTTGATCTTCATCAAGATATTCACTAAGTGGGCAGCTTTATCCACTAGAGGTTGGAAGATATTTGACATCCTCTCATGAGTCTCCTATGATGGGGTTACATCATTACTATGGTGGCACTTTTTAGTGTGTTTGTTTTATGCTATGTATGGTGTGTTTTTATTGTGTAATATGGTTTTCAATAAAAATACTTAGCATTATTTTCTAGTATTGGTACCTCTTGGGGGAGAACACTATGGGGAGAAAAATCAATAAAGTAGTGTTTGGTTCTTGGAAAATGTTTTGTGTAAATATGAGAAACCACCAAAGTGATCGAGATCTCCTTCCACCTCTAGGTTCATGGTCAACTTACAACAAAAAACCATATGGGTTTATGGTAATATAAGAAACCACCAAATGTAATAAGTAGAGATATGTACTCCTATCACTTATAGGTTTTTGGTAATCCTATAAGGAAAAACCAAGGTGACACAAAGACCATGAAGCCACAAAGATGGCATGCCATCACAGAAAGTTAGTAGTAAACGCAAAGAGTGTAAATCTTTTTACAGTGTTTGAAATAAGGGGGGGTCAACTATCAAGAGTATGATATTTGTAAAAATAATTTAATAATGGGGGGAATGTTAGCATAGTGTTCAAATTTAGTGTTTCATTATTTTTAGGTCTAACAAAATCTGTTATGCAAAGTCTGATTTAGATAATTGGTTCCTCCATTTACGTTGGATAATTACCGTAGTTTTGGTAACTCATGATGTATATATCCTGCTACAATTTCATGTTTAATGCAATTCAAATTCTATTTTTTATCATTAATGTGTCACATCACCAAAAAAACAAGTGTTTATTTTTAAAAAATTGATAAGAATTAACACTATTATGACATATGTCATGTAAGTATCCTCCCATTTTAGATAGTAAGTGTGCATATATGCATATGGTTTTTTATCATGTTCATGTGTCATTTATGTAGGTGACATTATTTTTTCATACACATGATAAGTTTAATATATCTATTATTATATTTTTCTTCATATGTGCCTAAAGACTATCAATAAATTGATGGCATGCCAAAAGACAAGTCCCTAGTGCTGAAGAATGGAAAACTATAGTTGATTGAGATGAAAATATATAATATGTGGTTACCAATGTCATTTAAGTGCCTACTAGATGGTCAATAAACCTAATCAAGGTTTTCTTAAAATCAAGTAGAACATGTTGACAATCAATCCAATCATTACTATTGAAAAAAATATGAATAGTTCAAAGGGAATAAATATTTTATTTCCCCTTATATTAGCCCCCGTTTGAATGAATAGGTCTATTGGCTACTATTTTAGGAATGTCTCTTGATGTTATACATCTTAAACACCATGAGATGGTGTATGAGAAAGTTACAATGTTCATTGGTGAAATAGAGTGGGATTATTTCTTATGTAAGGATGACAACTATAATAGAGAATGCCAAATAAATAAGGTAAAATATTTGTATAGTGCCACTGATGAATAAAGTGTTCAAGAGTGGGCATTGGTAAATATAGATAAGTAACCTATTTATCAATGATAAAATAACAAAGTCACTAATGAGGATGGATAAATCCCATTCATATTAGGAATCCAACTCCCAAAATAGTTAGATTAGTTGTTGAAATTATGAAATGATATCTTATTGGAAATGGATTCAACATTTGTCATAAATGGAATGAATGTATGCTTTTAATTCTTGTAATACTAATAGATGATATAGATATTTTTGAAATTACAAGCTAACTCAAGCTTTTTATTTTGTTACATTTTCAATTGTACATAGTGTTGATGTTTGATAGTAAAAACCAAGAAATACCTTTAGCATGGGTCATTATGTATAATTCATGTACCAATGACATCACCCAATGGATGCAAGAATTCAACTAAGAGTATGCTTGAAAAAATTGAGTGGAAAATAAATGCCTTCATGGTAAATGATGCTAGTGCAAATAACAAAACAATTGGGTGCTTATTTATAATTTGTATATGCACAATGAGGTTTTTATGCTAAAGTTCATAAAAATAGTTGTTACCTTATTTTTTAATGTCTTACTAACTTATTATATTACATAGGAAAACCTTCAATTGATAAATTTATTTATGTAGGTGGCATGTACATCATGTATGGTTGAAGAACATGATAGAAAGGGTGAGATAATATGATGTCAAATGCAAGATGTTCAATGAATTTAGATACATTATGAATAGTTGTGTTGAAGAAGAAATGGAAAAAAAGGAGTCTAGATAGTTTGTAGAGAATTATTGATCCACATATGCCAATTTTGTTGAATATTTGAAGTAAAATTTACTCTACGGGGTTCAAATTTGGTTGAGATATTATCATACCCTTAAAAACACCAAGAAAGAAACAAATTCAACCTTTAAATCATACCATTCACATATGAAAAATGGTTTCTTCAGTACAATATGAACTTATGGACATCATAGTGTGGATTGGTTAGTTGACCAACTACAAATGTCTATATAAACTATTGGTGGTTGAAAATATGCAAGGATAACAAATTTTACAAGAACTTCAAGGATGATAAAATCGATAATGTTTCCATTTTTTAAGGATTCAAATTTAATATACTACCATGTCACCTTTCACAATACTGATTATTGCATATCTTAGCTGCAAAGTTAGATAGATGATACACTAAATTATAAGGTATATAGTGTAACACCATTCATGTCAATGTTCAATTTTCCTTTTTCACTCCAAGGATATACACTTGTATAAATGTCATTCAGGTTGATTTTTTTAGAGAGAAAATAATAGAGGGTGTTATTCATGACATGGGAGATAACATAAAAGAGCCCACCCACAACAGTGATATAGAGTTTAATGTAAAGTTTCTTTTGACTTCTAATTTCTTTGTTTACTACTTTTTATAAGTTTCAACTGGATGATTTGTTTTGAATACATATGACATGGGAAATGGATCAAGAGATGCAAATGAAAGTCAATCATGTATATATATTTGACGATTAAAAAGTGAATATTAAGTTGAAATAGAAGTTTTGCTAGATGACAATGAAAACTAGTTGAGGGAGGCTAATAATGTAAGACATTTATCTACTCATACTAAATTAGTTTTCTATTTTTTTGGAATTTTTAATTTGATTTTTATTTTCCTTGTATAATTAGATACCTATTAGTCAAATAGAGGATGAAATTGAATCCTTGAGAATTATAACTCAAAATATTCTTGATAATTATTTCACAGTAGTAAGAAACCTTGAAACACTATCATTCTTGGAAAAGTGGATGGCATATGTTTACAATAAGGTGAAGAGTATGGAAATATCAAGTTCACTTGGTTTTCATTACCCAATGACTCATCAATTCAAACAAGTGCATTATGGGCATAAAAATACCAATTAGAGATAAATAGACTTCAAAGAAACAACGAATAGAAGAACACATCATATCAAATCACAAGGTATAACCCTCTTTCCAAACCCTCCTCTTAATAATCAAAAATGAAAATTTTGGCATGACAAATTAAAAAGGATAATGAAGTAGGATAGGACAAATGTGATGGAGATAATGTAGTAGCTTAATTGTGTCTCTATGTTTCTTAGACTGATAATTGAATGCAATATTGCAAATTTTGGTTGATATGTGATTAAAAATATTTCAAATCATACCTAAGATTGAAAAATATTTCATTGATGTAAGGTGCTTCATATTTTTTGAATAAGCTTCTAATTGATACATCATTTAATTTCCTATTATAATAGTGATATGTCTTTTAAACTTGTTGATTCAAAACATCTATATCTAATATAGTTTGTGTCTGTATAAATCACCATGAAAAATCTTACCAGACCACTCATAAACATCAGTTACAAGTCACTTGTCATAACCATATTCCATACCTTCATATATCATTGTATTCTCATTTTATATAATTCTTTAATTTTAAATAACAGCACATGTTTTACTTACTGTAAACTAGCTTTTAAATGGTTACACAATGTTTTTTGAGTTTTTGGAGTGTTATTTTTTGTTGATGTAAATCCACACAAAAACACCAAATTGATTTAGACTTCATCATCCGTTATTTTTTTAAATTAGATAGGATTATTTTTTATACATGACAGAAGATTATAAAAATGGAAATTTTGAATGTTTTTAGTTTAGAGTTTATGATTAAATGGATCCCAAATCAAACTAGGCAATGAATAACATAAACATAATATATTGAAATGAAATTTTGGCTTGTGAAAATAAATAGTTTATTAGACCCATTGCATTCCTTGTACCATATTTCTCTCTATATATTTGACATAATGGTTTTATCCCTTCTATATAGAAGTATATAGTTGTTGTGTTTGATTATCTAACTAGGCCTAGTTCAAATTTACAAGAGTGGGCTTTTACATAATTTGAAGGAGCCATTCACCAAGAAAAGATCCCTTTCTATTTGATTTTTTTTCTCTCCAAGAATGTTAGAAGAAAAAATTATATCCTACACTTATACATATTTTGACAGTGTAGAAGTCTTTGAAAAACTACATTGATTTTAAAAAGGGATTTCAATACATTGGATAAACTATTGTAAGGCTAAATTATACCACTTATAGATCCAAGTTGTATAATAAGTATTATCGAGACATAAAAATCAAATACCTTGGAGAATAATTTAAAATATTTGATATAATATATTCAATCTTGTCATGTATTATTATTTAATGGATAGTCATTTTCATGTGATTATGATGCTCAATCTCATATTTGAAATGCAATGCAATGGTATAATTGGTCACATGTGTAATTTTTAGTCCTCATTGGATGATTATTTTATGTGGTGTGTAATAAATACTTAATTTACATGAAAGGAAATACAATATCAATGTCCATAACCTGAGGATTCTATTTTGTATTTTATGAAAATGACATATTGAAACAAGGCAAGATTACTTACTTGGATTTTGTCTACTCATATTCTACATGAGTAATAAGATTATGATTTAAATATTATGT